>CABEGB010001275.1:0-92463 GCA_901521435.1 Crematogaster levior | reverse complement strand
ACACTCTTGGAACATAGAATCTCCCACCATTGACATGTTTAAGTATACATGGAACCATGATGGAAGTATACAAGGAGTGCGTTCCGTTTCATGCATATGCGCGCATTTATCTATAGTACACGTTACGTATACTATAGGGCTGCGTTCCGTTTCACGTATATTCGCGCATTTATCAACAGTACACGTTACGTATATTATACATTATGCGCGCATAATGCGCATTATGCGTGAAACGGAAGCCAAGGTGAACCATTTGAAGAGGGGAGAAAATTTTGTCGAACCAATAAGCGTCGTGCGTTTTTATAGCAGCAATTCAAACGCTCAAATTATTACTTCTAACTACTGAACTACTGTCTTCAAGTAACTGCTTAAGTGAAAATTTTACTTGTGAGCGTTTGAATTGCCGCTATAAAAAAGCACGACGTTTATTGGTCACTTCTGCGCATCCACGGAATGGTTTATCTTGGGTTGAGTTCAAATTCCCCATCCGAGTTACTAGAAGTTGTTATAATATATGTCACGTATGCTATAGTACTTCTAGTATTCTAGTATTATAGTGCACTCGGATGGGGAATCTGAACCACAGACTTCTATACTTTACTAGACTGCTAACTCATTATATATAAAACGGCCAAATTTTTATGTACAAATAGAGTATATAAAGTCACCCTTTCTGCGCATGCGCTTTAACGACGCATTTTACTCGCACCGCTAGTCAAACCATGTGTATTCTAAATATTATATATTTAAATGAATAGATTAATAGGTGAATAGGTAAATAAGGTTACAGGTAAATAAATCAAATCACATATATATTCTAAACATATATATAAACATATCATGTTCTGATATGTGTGTATATCGTGAAAATGAAATATATAATAGAAAAATAAAAAAGCAATTATTTGAAATTATAAATGTATATTTTACAAAAGCAATACACAAAATGAAGAAGGGCAAAGCACCCGGTATAGACACTATTACTGCAGACGTAATCAAAGAACTGGACCCTGAGACGATAAAATTTATTCATGATTTATGCAACAACATATGGACATCAGGTGATTGGTCAAAAGAATGGATCAACAACCATTCCATTACATAAAAAGGGCCCGACTAATATATGCAGTAACTATAGAACTCTGTCACTAATTCATCACACATCAGCAAAGTTATGCTCTATATTCTTCAGGATAGACTTGCTTATTATATTAACCCACAAATAGCCCCAGAACAAGCTGGTTTTGTGAAAAACAGAGAATGTAGAGAACAAATTCTAAACCTGCGCAACATCATCGAAAATGTTCGAGAAGATTACTTGCCTTTATTCATATGCTTCATTGACTTCGAAAGGGCCTTTGATAACGTTAAATGACCAAAATTGTGGAAAGTCCTTACAGCGATGAGAATACCACAACACCTCATTGAGCTTATTTCCAATCTATACATCAATGGTTCTGCATTGGTGAGGGTTGACAACAGCACATTATCAAGCTCATATAAACTTCAAAAAGGGGTGAGACAGGGGTGTATTCTCTCACCTATCCTGTATGACATTTACAGTGAATATGTGATGAGAGTGGTACTGAAAAACTGGAACAAAGGTGTGTCTATTGGAGGTATTAAAATAACAAATCTGCGATTTGTGGATAATACTGTGCTAGTGGCAGGTAGTGTGCAAAGAATGAAAGAGATCATAGACAGAGTGGCACGCTATGGACAAGAGTACGGACTTAAAATAAATTACAAAAAGTCTAAAATTATGATCTTTGACCGCGGTAACTCAATAGTCAATAAACCACATATATAGCCAACTGCGAAATCGTACAATCATTTGTCTACTTGGGCGCAGTCATCCATGAGAGCGGTTCAACAGAGCCAGAAATAAGACGCAGAATCCAACTCGGCAAAACAGCGATGACACAGCTCAGCAAAATTTGGCAAAATGTCACAAAATCAACTAAGATGAAACTCGTACAAACGCTGGTTTTCTCAGTTTTCGGATACGCATCTGAAACATGGGTTATCAGGAAAGCTGATCGACGACGGATTGATGCATTTGAGATGTGGTGTTGGAGGAGATTACTACGCGTGCCTTGGACAGCAAAATGAACAAATGCGTCCATCTTACAAGAAATCCAACCGGTTCAAAGATTGTCATCTATGACATATAAAAAAATTCTTAAGTACTACGGTCATGTCATACGTTCTAATAATATGGAAAGACTTATTGTCCAAGAAAAAACTAGAGGCAAGCGCAGAAGGGGGAGATCCCCCACTAGATAGACCGACGTCATAACAAAATTATTAAACTCTAATATAGAAACCGCCAATAGTTTATCACAAAATCGAGGAAGATGGCGCAATACAATTAGAAGAGCAATTGAACAATTAGAGGATAATACTACTTTATCAGTCACCACACGTCGAACACAACGTTAGCTGATGATGATGATGATATAAGTTCTAATTACACACAAAATAAAAAACACAATATATTATACCAAATACTATCCTTATTGTATGTGCTGCTATAAACTCATATGGAATTATATAATTACAGACTTCCATTTACTAAAATCATATTACAATCTATGTAATATAAAATATTACAAATCTATAGCAAATGTACGTTATTCATTTTGCTTTGTGGATATCTAGAACTCTCTTTATACATAGCGATGCTTTCCATTTAATATTTAATAACATAAATATAATATTTAGTAACAATAATATAATTCTACGTGTATTACTGAATACTCAGAATAACAATATATTAATTTCGTATCAATTTTTGTTACAAAATGGAAAACATCTACTGCAATAAAGCAATTCATGCATTAACAAATATGTTAATATGAAGTTAATACCATTCTGATACCCAGAACAAGATTTTCATGTGTAATGTATACATAAAGTACGTGCAGTAAAAGTTATCTTATCTAGGAATTAATAAAAAGAAGAAAATAAATAACACACACATGTTTAGATCAGTATTAATAAAAAGCTTGTCATGATAAAAATTTCATTAACTCATTTTAGTAAATATTTTAAGATGAAAATCATTGACTTAATGTATTAGATACAGAAATTTATAGTTAAGCAGTTTGACGTTTTTTGTAGTGGATGATATCATACGATAGCAATGAAAATGTATGGAACACTTTTGCTTATGTGGACAACAGAAATTAAAAATTTATAAAATACATATATGTGTAACGTTCACTCATCACACAGATTATTAATGCTAAACGTATATATAAGTTCATCAGCAATGTTGACCATCTTCGCTAAACACATATATACGTTTTCTATATATTTATACAAATATATATTAACTTTTTAATGCATAAACATATTAACCGTTTAATCATTGAAGAAAGAAGAATAAAGGAAAATGCAAACTAACCTACAATATGCTTTTCATAGCTAGTCATATGCTTTCAATAGCTAGTCATATGCTTTTGGGGAATGATAATATAGCGTCAGAGCAAACCTTTTTATATCTTCTGTATAGCGTCGTTCTTTTGCTTTTTTATTTTTGCTTTTATAGATGTTTTTAAGAGATGCCACTTAAACCGGAACTGATAATATCATACGCTTCTTCGTTTACTCTACCTGATTTTCTTAATAATAATAATAACTCCTCTATTAAGACTTCAATTGTTGCTTCCATTCGATTATGTCTTTCCTTTAGTAATGTAAATTTTCTTTTTTCGATACTCAGCTTTTCTCTAAACTTATTATTTTCTTTTTCCATCAGAGTTCTAAACATGTTTGCTTGAGTGTTGAATTGTTTTTCATAACTTTCTTTCAAAGACTGAATTGTAGCTTTGAGTCTTTCATTGTCATTTTCTATTTTGCGACATTTAATGTTTGTACTTTCTAATCTGTCAATAGCTTTACGTTTGTGTAATTGGTCTTGTTGTACTAAATCTGAAAAAATTATGTTTATACTTCATGTTACACACTCACACACATTATATATATAATTTAATAATTATAAATTATGTTTATATTAGTATGAATATGTATTATAGCAATATTAATATATCGAATAGAGCAATACAATCAATATATTAGCGTTTTCGTTACCTATTTGGGAACTTCCATTTTGAGTTATACCTGTATCATATTTGTTACTTGTATTTTCCGTGTTACTATCTGGAAAAGAAATATAAACCTTTATTTATCTACAATTGAATGTATTACGTATATAATCGATTAACAAATATACATACTTATATACATATCTGTATCATGAATGTTAATGAAATGTTGTATTGGAATTGCATCTGGTTTTAATCTCACCCTTTTATGTGCACTATTAGAAAAATCATTATTATTGAAATGTAGGTGACAAATTCTGCTGGATGGTAATGGTGTCCAATTGTTCCTATTTGTAGCTACTATCCATTTTTCCAATAATTTTGGTATATCCATGGGAAACCTATGATTTGATCATGTTAAATTTAATACTCTGTATATTTATAATATTTTTTATTATGACACAATAACTTCATAACTATATGCATTACTTTTGAAGTACTATCATGTATATACTTTTACGTTATAATACTTACTTGAAGAAGGATATTTTATTATGTCTCTTCAAAACATTGCTTTTGCAATTTAAAACAGCACACTTTACAGGCATATTGTTATATTTTTTTTCTTATTTATTTAATTTCATATACTTTTGCATAGATTAAAACTGTCTTCTACTGGAGTGGCGTATGTATTGGCTAGGTTAATCTCTTCATGGTACGCATGCGCAGAATTGGGTCCTTTTGTACATACTTTCTGTATCCATTTTATATAAGCAAAATATGGAGAGTTAGCAGTTTAGTAAGGTATAGAAGTCTGTGATCTGAACACAACCTGCATAAAACTAGCCGAAGCTGAAGCTTGCCGTCGGATCTTAAGCCAACGGCACACGGTACGATTTTTCGTAGTAGATCGCATACGAGTTAAGCCGACGGCACACGGTACGAGTTTTCGTAGTAGATCGCATACGAGTTAGCCACTACGCATGAGAGCGAGAGAAAGCGAGCGTCTTTCGCTCTCTCTCACTCTCGTGCTTAGTGGCTAACTCGTATGCGATCTACTACGAAAACTCGTACCGTGTGCCGTCGGCTTTAGTAGTAGATCGCATACGAGTTAAGCCGATGGCACACGGTACGATTTTTCGTAGTAGATCGCATACGAGTTAAGCCGATGGCACACGGTACGATTTTTCGTAGTAGATCGCATACGAGTTAGCCACTACGCATGAGAGCGAGAGAAAGCGAGCGTCTTTCGCTCTCTCTCACTCTCGTGCTTACTGGCTAACTCGTATGCGATCTACTACGAAAACTCGTACCGTGTGCCGTCGGCTTTAGCCACTACGCATGAGAGTGAGAGAAAGCGAGCGTCTTTCGCTCTCTCTTACTCTCGTGCTTAGTGGCTAACTCGTATGCGATCTACTACGAAAACTCGTACCGTGTGCTGTCGGCTTAAGCTTTAAGTCACTTGATCTAAAATTCTGCATCCTTATTGGCTCTCGTAAGCAAACCAGTACGAAAAATCGTACTGTGCCGCAGGCTTTATAATTAAGACCGTCTTAAGTTTATCTTCAGATATTCCGTAGCTAATGAACTGATTCGTACAGCCTCTAAAGATAAACTTAAGACGATCTTAAATTTAAGACCTGACTATGAATACCGGCCATTATTTATTCATGTAAAACAAAAACAAACAAATGTAAAAAAACAAAAAACAAATGTTTAAAACAAATGTTTGAGAGTTAAGTTAGATAACATTTACTACGACATTAGTAAAACATTTATTGTAATGTGTATAAAAATTGAATAAAATAATTTTGTATAAACATCCAAGTCTCAAATTATTGAAAAATATTGTTATTATAACTTTTTGATTGATGTAAAACATGAAAATATAATAATTCAAGTGAAAAAGAATAATCAGCTGTTGTACGATATAAAATTGTTCAAAAATTTTTGGAAAGTCAATAAGCTTGTACCAATAAAGATACGTGTATATATTTGACACAATTTAACTTATATGAAATGATATGGAAGGTAAATTAAGAGGAAAGAATATTGCATGATACAACCAAATTCCACTTGATTCCGGTGAAATTACAATATTCTGTATTTCTTAATCGAATATAACAAATATATAACACAATTATTTAAATAACTGTTAATACAAATGCTAATTATTTAAATAATACAAAAATGCTTATAAATATTTCTAAAATGTTACATGGTTTTATTCTTGCATTTTGTAACATCACATGCCAGGCAAGAATGTATAATTTTATTAGAAAAGATATTTATATTTTGCTGTTTTACCTTTGCTGGTTACCTTTATCACATTTATAGTACCTGATAGTAAAAAATATATTTAAGAAAATCTATATTTAGTGACTATCCATAAATTGTATATCCGACAATAACAGCACTGTATTCGGTAATGGTCTAGGTTGCGGACTAAGTACTGTAAATGTCTGCCTCTCAACATCCACATTGGTCCTGTAAATGTAAAACATATTTTCATGAAAAAAATAATGTCCATTATTAATAACGATATACATTCAGTGTGTCAAAAATTCTATACTAACACACAGACAAACCCGGCTACGTTAGTCTGTACGACATCATCCTCGGGAGAATCGGCGAAGGAAACGGACAACAAGTGATGCAGCAAACTGGGTCCTGGTGTAACAGCCACCAATTTCGTCAGATTGTCCTCCGCCTTCATGCCCAATGGCATACAAGACGCTGGTAAAACGGGCGCCCCGATTTTGTATAATCTCGCCTCTCCATTTCACCTCAAAACTATGTGGATATAACGGAGTCCGAGAACCATAGAAATATTCTCTGACACCCTGATCTCTCGCTTCGGTTCTCTGTGTCTGACTTCTCTCGACAACCCCACCACTCTTCGGCAAAAAGACCACTTTTACAAAGTCCGGCATATCTCTCACCAATTCATTGTACAGTCTCTCTTGATCCAATACCAGAATTGCATCCACCTCGAATGCCTGTGCAGCATGCGTGAGTAACTTGTAACCATCTCCTTTCACCCAACCACATGTATTTATGACAATTCCAGATGCTTTAGCCTTCTTATTGGCTTGTAATCTATCTGAACAAACCTCCGCTAAACGTGTTACAAGTAAATTGTATAATGTTACATTAGCTTGTGGTGTTTTGTGCCCAAAATGGAAGACCAATGGAGCTTGCTGACTGAAACCTTCCACTATGTTAGATGGTCGTTCCACTAACAAGGCACCTACAGTGCCAGGAATTGCTATATGTCCTTGACCGACGTCGAGATCAACAAAAATCGGTCTTCTGCCCATTCTGACAGCATAGTTCAACAGTATTCTACAAAGTGTAGACTTTCCCACGTCGCATGGTCCCACAACCATTGTTATCGGACCTCTGGTGTCATCTTTTTCTGCAGTTTCTCTCATTCGCTCCATCGCGGCATGGCAATTTAAGTATAGACCCATAGGCGTCTCCTTTGCTACATAGCTGACGTCTGTCTTTCCGACTAATTCAACAGTACATCCTTGCCAAGTATAAACTGCAACCTTTGCACCAGCAGTAAACTCATATTTCTTCCCTTTTACCAATTCTGTACCAAAAACCTCCGCCAAACCACTCTTTAACTGCAATAACAAAATTTTGTGTTACCTAATAATAAAATTAATGAGTTAATAATTTAAAAAATAAATTACAAGAGGAAGTGCATTTTATTACCTCCAATGTAACTTTTTCATTCTTACTCTCCACTTCGAACCTCAATTCGCAATCTGGATCCAATTTAAATTCTTGCACCACAGATTTTTCATCGGCCATTTCTTGTTTTGGAATTGCTCGATTTAGAGCAAAGTGCCTTCAATCCTGCCTATGGATTATATAGTATCGAACAATACTTCTCAGTTATTTTAGGTTAATTATTTTAGGTTAAATTATAAAAATAAAATTAATCCTGCAAAATTTGCTAGCTCGACGTCGAATCCCACTTGTTTAAATCGTATAAATATTTGTCAGTTCTGTGCAAGCCAATCATGAAATTTTGTTATTGTAAATATTTATAAACACACGAAACGGTAAATAGCCGAAATAGACGATGATAAAACAACTATAACCCCAAAACAAGGACCATCCACATAGTCCGATATGTCCAATATGTCCTTAAATCCTTATAGAGTTTTGTGTGTAAGATCTTTAATAAGCGCTTTGCGCTGATTGGATTATACTTTTAGATCAATCTTGAGATTGAAAAAGTATAATCCAATCAGCGCAAAGCGCTTATTAAAGATCTTACACACAAAACTCTATAAGGATTTAAGGACATATTGGACATATCGGACTATGTGGATGGTCCTTGTTTTGGGGTTATAGTTGTTTTATCATCGTCTATTTCGGCTATTTACCGTTTCGTGTGTTTATAAATATTTACAATAACAAAATTTCATGATTGGCTTGCACAGAACTGACAAATATTTATACGATTTAAACAAGTGGGATTCGACGTCGAGCTAGCAAATTTTGCAGGATTAATTTTATTTTTATAATTTAACCTAAAATAATTAACCTAAAATAACTGAGAAGTATTGTTCGATACTATATAATCCATAGGCAGGATTGAAGGCACTTTGCTCTAAATCGAGCAATTCCAAAACAAGAAATGGCCGATGAAAAATCTGTGGTGCAAGAATTTAAATTGGATCCAGATTGCGAATTGAGGTTCGAAGTGGAGAGTAAGAATGAAAAAGTTACATTGGAGGTAATAAAATGCACTTCCTCTTGTAATTTATTTTTTAAATTATTAACTCATTAATTTTATTATTAGGTAACACAAAATTTTGTTATTGCAGTTAAAGAGTGGTTTGGCGGAGGTTTTTGGTACAGAATTGGTAAAAGGGAAGAAATATGAGTTTACTGCTGGTGCAAAGGTTGCAGTTTATACTTGGCAAGGATGTACTGTTGAATTAGTCGGAAAGACAGACGTCAGCTATGTAGCAAAGGAGACGCCTATGGGTCTATACTTAAATTGCCATGCCGCGATGGAGCGAATGAGAGAAACTGCAGAAAAAGATGACACCAGAGGTCCGATAACAATGGTTGTGGGACCATGCGACGTGGGAAAGTCTACACTTTGTAGAATACTGTTGAACTATGCTGTCAGAATGGGCAGAAGACCGATTTTTGTTGATCTCGACGTCGGTCAAGGACATATAGCAATTCCTGGCACTGTAGGTGCCTTGTTAGTGGAACGACCATCTAACATAGTGGAAGGTTTCAGTCAGCAAGCTCCATTGGTCTTCCATTTTGGGCACAAAACACCACAAGCTAATGTAACATTATACAATTTACTTGTAACACGTTTAGCGGAGGTTTGTTCAGATAGATTACAAGCCAATAAGAAGGCTAAAGCATCTGGAATTGTCATAAATACATGTGGTTGGGTGAAAGGAGATGGTTACAAGTTACTCACGCATGCTGCACAGGCATTCGAGGTGGATGCAATTCTGGTATTGGATCAAGAGAGACTGTACAATGAATTGGTGAGAGATATGCCGGACTTTGTAAAAGTGGTCTTTTTGCCGAAGAGTGGTGGGGTTGTCGAGAGAAGTCAGACACAGAGAACCGAAGCGAGAGATCAGGGTGTCAGAGAATATTTCTATGGTTCTCGGACTCCGTTATATCCACATAGTTTTGAGGTGAAATGGAGTGAGGCGAGATTATACAAAATCGGGGCGCCCGTTTTACCAGCGTCTTGTATGCCATTGGGCATGAAGGCGGAGGACAATCTGACGAAATTGGTGGCTGTTACACCAGGACCCAGTTTGCTGCATCACTTGTTGTCCGTTTCCTTCGCCGATTCTCCCGAGGATGATGTCGTACAGACTAACGTAGCCGGGTTTGTCTGTGTGTTAGTATAGAATTTTTGACACACTGAATGTATATCGTTATTAATAATGGACATTATTTTTTTCATGAAAATATGTTTTACATTTACAGGACCAATGTGGATGTTGAGAGGCAGACATTTACAGTACTTAGTCCGCAACCTAGACCATTACCGAATACAGTGCTGTTATTGTCGGATATACAATTTATGGATAGTCACTAAATATAGATTTTCTTAAATATATTTTTTACTATCAGGTACTATAAATGTGATAAAGGTAACCAGCAAAGGTAAACAGCAAAATATAAATATCTTTTCTAATAAAATTATACATTCTTGCCTGGCATGTGATGTTACAAAATGCAAGAATAAACCATGTAACATTTTAGAAATATTTATAAGCATTTTTGTATTATTTAAATAATTAGCATTTGTATTAACAGTTATTTAAATAATTGTGTTATATATTTGTTATATTCGATTAAGAAATACAGAATATTGTAATTTCACCGGAATCAAGTGGAATTTGGTTGTATCATGCAATATTCTTTCCTCTTAATTTACCTTCCATATCATTTCATATAAGTTAAATATAAGTTAAATTGTGTCAAATATATACACGTATCTTTATTGGTACAAGCTTATTGACTTTCCAAAAATTTTTGAACAATTTTATATCGTACAACAGCTGATTATTCTTTTTCACTTGAATTATTATATTTTCATGTTTTACATCAATCAAAAAGTTATAATAACAATATTTTTCAATAATTTGAGACTTGGATGTTTATACAAAATTATTTTATTCAATTTTTATACACATTACAATAAATGTTTTACTAATGTCGTAGTAAATGTTATCTAACTTAACTCTCAAACATTTGTTTTAAACATTTGTTTTTTGTTTTTTTACATTTGTTTGTTTTTGTTTTACATGAATAAATAATGGCCGGTATTCATAGTCAGGTCTTAAATTTAAGATCGTCTTAAGTTTATCTTTAGAGGCTGTACGAATCAGTTCATTAGCTACGGAATATCTGAAGATAAACTTAAGACGGTCTTAATTATAAAGCCTGCGGCACAGTACGATTTTTCGTACTGGTTTGCTTACGAGAGCCAATAAGGATGCAGAATTTTAGATCAAGTGACTTAAAGCTTAAGCCGACAGCACACGGTACGAGTTTTCGTAGTAGATCGCATACGAGTTAGCCACTAAGCACGAGAGTAAGAGAGAGCGAAAGACGCTCGCTTTCTCTCACTCTCATGCGTAGTGGCTAAAGCCGACGGCACACGGTACGAGTTTTCGTAGTAGATCGCATACGAGTTAGCCAGTAAGCACGAGAGTGAGAGAGAGCGAAAGACGCTCGCTTTCTCTCGCTCTCATGCGTAGTGGCTAACTCGTATGCGATCTACTACGAAAAATCGTACCGTGTGCCATCGGCTTAACTCGTATGCGATCTACTACGATGCGTAGTGGCTAACTCGTATGCGATCTACTACTAAAGACGGCACACGGTACGAGTTTTCGTAGTAGATCGCATACGAGTTAGCCACTAAGCACGAGAGTGAGAGAGAGTGAAAGACGCTCGCTTTCTCTCGCTCTCATGCGTAGTGGCTAACTCGTATGCGATCTACTACGAAAAATCGTACCGTGTGCCGTCGGCTTAACTCGTATGCGATCTACTACGAAAAATCGTACCGTGTGCCGTTGGCTTAAGATCCGACGGCAAGCTTCAGCTTCGGCTAGTTTTATGCAGGTTGTGTTCAGATCACAGACTTCTATACCTTACTAAACTGCTAACTCTCCATATTTTGCTTATATAAAATGGATACAGAAAGTATGTACAAAAGGACCCAATTCTGCGCATGCGTACCATGAAGAGATTAACCTAGCCAATACATACGCCACTCCAGTAGAAGACAGTTTTAATCTATGCAAAAGTATATGAAATTAAATAAATAAGAAAAAAAATCTAACAATATGCCTGTAAAGTGTGCTGTTTTAAATTGCAAAAGCAATGTTTTGAAGAGACATAATAAAATATCCTTCTTCAAGTAAGTATTATAACGTAAAAGTATATACATGATAGTACTTCAAAAGTAATGCATATAGTTATGAAGTTATTGTGTCATAATAAAAAATATTATAAATATACAGAGTATTAAATTTAACATGATCAAATCATAGGTTTCCCATGGATATACCAAAATTATTGGAAAAATGGATAGTAGCTACAAATAGGAACAATTGGACACCATTACCATCCAGCAGAATTTGTCACCTACATTTCAATAATAATGATTTTTCTAATAGTGCACATAAAAGGGTGAGATTAAAACCAGATGCAATTCCAATACAACATTTCATTAACATTCATGATACAGATATGTATATAAGTATGTATATTTGTTAATCGATTATATACGTAATACATTCAATTGTAGATAAATAAAGGTTTATATTTCTTTTCCAGATAGTAACACGGAAAATACAAGTAACAAATATGATACAGGTATAACTCAAAATGGAAGTTCCCAAATAGGTAACGAAAACGCTAATATATTGATTGTATTGCTCTATTCGATATATTAATATTGCTATAATACATATTCATACTAATATAAACATAATTTATAATTATTAAATTATATATATAATGTGTGTGAGTGTGTAACATGAAGTATAAACATAATTTTTTCAGATTTAGTACAACAAGACCAATTACACAAACGTAAAGCTATTGACAGATTAGAAAGTACAAACATTAAATGTCGCAAAATAGAAAATGACAATGAAAGACTCAAAGCTACAATTCAGTCTTTGAAAGAAAGTTATGAAAAACAATTCAACACTCAAGCAAACATGTTTAGAACTCTGATGGAAAAAGAAAATAATAAGTTTAGAGAAAAGCTGAGTATCGAAAAAAGAAAATTTACATTACTAAAGGAAAGACATAATCGAATGGAAGCAACAATTGAAGTCTTAATAGAGGAGTTATTATTATTATTAAGAAAATCAGGTAGAGTAAACGAAGAAGCGTATGATATTATCAGTTCCGGTTTAAGTGGCATCTCTTAAAAACATCTATAAAAGCAAAAATAAAAAAGCAAAAGAACGACGCTATACAGAAGATATAAAAAGGTTTGCTCTGACGCTATATTATCATTCCCCAAAAGCATATGACTAGCTATTGAAAGCATATGACTAGCTATGAAAAGCATATTGTAGGTTAGTTTGCATTTTCCTTTATTCTTCTTTCTTCAATGATTAAACGGTTAATATGTTTATGCATTAAAAAGTTAATATATATTTGTATAAATATATAGAAAACGTATATATGTGTTTAGCGAAGATGGTCAACATTGCTGATGAACTTATATATACGTTTAGCATTAATAATCTGTGTGATGAGTGAACGTTACACATATATGTATTTTATAAATTTTTAATTTCTGTTGTCCACATAAGCAAAAGTGTTCCATACATTTTCATTGCTATCGTATGATATCATCCACTACAAAAAACGTCAAACTGCTTAACTATAAATTTCTGTATCTAATACATTAAGTCAATGATTTTCATCTTAAAATATTTACTAAAATGAGTTAATGAAATTTTTATCATGACAAGCTTTTTATTAATACTGATCTAAACATGTGTGTGTTATTTATTTTCTTCTTTTTATTAATTCCTAGATAAGATAACTTTTACTGCACGTACTTTATGTATACATTACACATGAAAATCTTGTTCTGGGTATCAGAATGGTATTAACTTCATATTAACATATTTGTTAATGCATGAATTGCTTTATTGCAGTAGATGTTTTCCATTTTGTAACAAAAATTGATACGAAATTAATATATTGTTATTCTGAGTATTCAGTAATACACGTAGAATTATATTATTGTTACTAAATATTATATTTATGTTATTAAATATTAAATGGAAAGCATCGCTATGTATAAAGAGAGTTCTAGATATCCACAAAGCAAAATGAATAACGTACATTTGCTATAGATTTGTAATATTTTATATTACATAGATTGTAATATGATTTTAGTAAATGGAAGTCTGTAATTATATAATTCCATATGAGTTTATAGCAGCACATACAATAAGGATAGTATTTGGTATAATATATTGTGTTTTTTATTTTGTGTGTAATTAGAACTTATATCATCATCATCATCAGCTAACGTTGTGTTCGACGTGTGGTGACTGATAAAGTAGTATTATCCTCTAATTGTTCAATTGCTCTTCTAATTGTATTGCGCCATCTTCCTCGATCTTGTGATAAACTATTGGCGGTTTCTATATTAGAGTTTAATAATTTTGTTATGACGTCGGTCCATCTAGTGGGGGATCTCCCCCTTCTACGCTTGCCTCTAGTTTTTCCTTGGACAATAAGTCTTTCCATATTATTAGAACGTATGACATGGCCGTAGTACTTAAGAATTTTTTTATATGTCATAGATGACAGTCTTTGAACTGGTTGGGTTTTTTGTAAGATGGACGCATTTGTTCTCTTTGCTGTCTAAGGCACGCGAAGTAATCTCCTCCAACACCACATCTCAAATGCATCAATTCGTCATCAGCTTCCCTAATAACCCATGTTTCAGATGCGTATCTGAAACTGAGAAAACCAGTGTTTGTACGAGCTTGATCTTGTTAGTTGATTTTGTGACATTTTGGTCTTGCCAAATTTTGCTGAGCTGTGTCATTGCTGTTCTGCCAAGTTGGATTCTGCGCCTTATTTCTGGCTCTGTTGAACCGCTCTCATGGATGACTGCGCCCAAGACAAATAATTTTACGATTTCGCAGTTGGCTATACATGTGGGTTTATTGATTATTGAGTTACCGCGGTCAAAGATCATAATTTTAGACTTTCCGTAATTTATTTTAAGTCCGTATTCTTTTCCATAGTGTGCCACTCTGTCTATGATCTCTTTCATTCCTTGCACACTACCTGCCACTAGCACTAGTATCATCGCAAATCGCAGATTTGTTATTTTAGTACCTCCAATAGACACACCTTTGTTCCAGTTTTTTAGTACCACTTTCATCACATATTCACTATAAATGTTATACAGGATAGGTGAGAGAATCTCACCCCTTTTTGAGGTTTATATGAGCTTGATGTGCTATTGTCAACTCTCACCAATGCAGAATTATTGATGTATAGATTGGAAATGAGCTTAATGAGGTGTTGTGGTATTCCCAACGCTGTAAGAACTTTCCACAATTTTGGCCATTTAACGTTATCAAAGGCCTTTTCAAAGTCAATGATGCATATGAATAAAGGCAAGTAATCTTCTCGAACTTTTTCGATGATGTTGCGCAGGTTTAGAATTTGTTTTCTACATCCTCTGTTTTTCGAAACCCGCTTGTTCTGGGGCTATTTGTGGGTTAATATAATAAGCAAGTCTATCCTGAAGAATATAGAGCATAACTTTGCTGATGTGTGGTATTAGTGACAGAGTTCTATAGTTACTGCATATATTAGTCGGGCCTTTTTTATGTAATGGAATGGTTGTTGATACCGTTCATTCTTTTGGCCAAAAAACATCTGATGTCCATATGTTGTTGCATAAATCATGAATAAATTTTGTCGCCTCAGGGTCTAGTTCTTTGATTATGTCTGCAGTAATTGTGTCTATACCGGGTGCTTTGTCCTTTTTCATTTTGCGTATTGCTTTTTCCACTTCTTCTAGCGGGATGCCTGGTTCTCGTTCTGCTCCTGCAATGGAGGGCATGCTATTTCTTGGGTCGGAATACAGTTTTTCACAGTAGTTTCTCCATGTTTCCGCCACTTGTTCAATCTCTGTTACTTAATTATCTTTTATGTTCCAGATTTTTAGTTTAAACTTTTTTGTTAAAGTTCTGATTATATTGTATAGATCTTTCGGGTTATTATTTTCTGCATGTTGTTCAATCTTTATGCAAAGATTATTAATAAATTGGTTCTTATCGTTTCTGCAGAGAGCTTGAATTCGCCCACTTAGCCATCTGTACTCCTTCAACTTTTCAACATTGCCTTTAATCAATCTTCTCTTCTCTATGATTTTTAGCGTTTCTAAGTTAATCCATGGCTGCTTAGGTGTGCCTACTGGATTCTCTGCAGATTTTCTTACCGCTCTCAGAATACTCAATTTTAATTTTTCCCAAGCTTTGTCTACATTTTGATTAGCGATGCACCGGATACCGGATATGTATCCGGTTATCCGGTATTATCCGGTAGAGACCGGATAATACCGGATAGCCGGATATTTTCTTTTATCCGGCCGGATAGTCTGATGTTAACACCATTGCTTATTTCGATCAGAGAGTAGCCTGAGAGCGGCCATCCTGGCCTTTTTTGACCATTAGCGTCACCAACGTCCATTTTCATGGAATTATAAATCATCAATTTTGCGACACTGTCGATAAAAAATTTTTATCGGTAGTGTTGCAAAATTGATGTGATTTAAGCCTATAGCACATGAAATGTATAACGCCACATAAGCGTAGTATGAGGCCGCTGGACCAATGAGAATCTTTTGTAAATCAATATGGCAACTTTATGCTGAATGCTCATTGGCCCAGCGATTTTATGCTATGCTTATGCTCTGTTATACATTTCATGCATAACACCTAACCTAATCGCGTGGAAGATTAGCATGTGTTACGTGTATATGGTATTTCAATAAAATTTGGGTTCACATTAATGTGGAAGCAGTTAACAGACACAACGTTCAAATCGAATATTCGGTACACGTTAACGTGAAACTACAAATAACAAGTTAGATCCACACGAATATATTACGAACGAAACAACGTAATCGCGTGGACATGAAAATAGATGTCCTATTTTTTCTATTTTAAACATTTAAAACTCAATGTTTTTACATTTATTAGACAATTTTATTTTATTCAAAGAAATATACATATATATATTTCTTGGCCTCTTCCGTGTAAGTTATATTGTGAAATCTAATTTATTTTGAAATCGTGTAGGTTATCAACGTGTGAGAACGTGAGAATAATGTTGAAATTGAAATCCAATATATGGAATTTTTTTAAAATCAACGAACAAAATCAATCAAAAGCTGATTGTAAGCTGTGTCCATCACAAACGACACAAATAATTCGGGGAAAAAATACAAAATCATATTCGACGAAACCACTATGGAATCATATTAAATATTTACATCCAAAAGAATATAAAAACATTTTCATTCAAGATGAAAATCAAGACGATGGAACTTCTGACGAGTCTGGCATTGAAAATAAACAAAAAATCTCTTCAACATCAAAAGAAGATTTGCAGCTAACTATGCAACAAAGTTTAGAGCGAACTAAACCATGGGATATCAACAATGCTAAATCAAAAGAAATATCTACAAAAATTTGTATGCGTAACAATAATTTGTTATATAAATAATAAGAAATTATAATAATTTATTGAAAAGCGAAAGTTTTTTATTTTTCTCTTAATTTTCTAGGTGAAATGATGGCTCTAGATGCAGAACCTTTTAGTATTGTCGAAAGAAATGGATTTATTCGTTTAATGAATTACATATGTCCACGATATAAAATTCCAAGCAGAAGATACTTTTCGGATATAATGATGCCTAATATTTATGAGAATTTAAAGGGAAAAGTGAAAGATAAATTAAAGGATTCAGCTTATATTTTATTTACAACAGATATCTGGACTTCATCGGTTAACAATGAATCGTTCATTAGTTTAACTGCTCATTTTATATCTCTGACAAATATAGAACAAGAAATACATGCAATCAGCGTAAAACATTTTCCCCAAAGTCACACAGGATGTAATATTGCTGACATATTGAATGACATTTTACAAGAATGGGATATAGAAAAAGAAAAAGCTTATGCAATTGTTCGAGATAACGTTGCAAATATGACTTTAGCTTTAA
This sequence comes from Crematogaster levior, assembly GCA_901521435.1. Classification (NCBI taxonomy): domain Eukaryota; kingdom Metazoa; phylum Arthropoda; class Insecta; order Hymenoptera; family Formicidae; genus Crematogaster; species Crematogaster levior. The sequence goes on along the minus strand of CABEGB010001275.1, from coordinate 74,604 downwards.
GTACGATTATAATTTTTCATTTTTTATTAACGTTTATTTGTAAATTGTTCTAATTGTCAACTCAATACTAATAATTAAAAGTAATATAATAATTTTGGTAATTATGCAGAATAGGGGAGCACCTCCCCATGACCTTGACCTTGACATATGTTGTCAAGGTCATCCTCCTGAGTGACCTTTGGAAGGTTTTAGCCCTCGGTCACTACTCGTTAAAAAGTTATGAACAAAAGAAGTTTGAAAAATTTGGCACTTATTTCGAATACACATTTACACATTTACCGCCAATGATCAATGAACAAAACAACTTTTACGACATTGTGTGTGTATATGGCATTCCTACTATTGTTAATATTTCTATGACTTTGAAACGGAATCCGAAAGTAAACTAATATACGATAGATTTTCGTACAGATAACATTCTGATAATCTATCTTAAAATGAAACCTCACTTCGCATTGAAAAGTGTACGCGTGGAGGCAGTGTGTTCCGCCCCCCCTACGGGGGGGCTCCACTATCGAAAAACTACACACATAGGTGTGGGTGGAACTTGCTTCGCGTGGAAAGTTTCCACGTGGAGGCAGTGTGTTCCGCCCCCCCTACGGGGGGGCTCCACTACCGAAAAACTACACACATAAGTGTGGGTGGAACTTGCTTCGTGTAGAAAGTTTCCACGCGAAGCAAGTTCCATCCACACCTATGTGTGTAGTTTTTTGATAGTGGAGCCCCCCCGTAGGGGGGGCGGAACACACTGCCTCCAAGCGCATACTTTTCGATGCGAAGAGAGGTTCCACATGGGTTTGCAATTTTTGACGCGAATCTATGTTTTACGCGTGGAAACTTTCCACGCAAAGCAAGTTCCACCCACACTTATGTGTGTAGTTTTTCGGTAGTGGTGCCCCCCCGTAGGGGGGGCGGAACACACTGCCTCCAAGCGTATACTTTTCGATGCGAAGAGAGGTTCCACATGGGTTTGCAATTTTTGACGCGAATCTATGTTTTACGCGTGGAAATGTAATAAGAAATATCAACAACAGTAGGAATACCATATACATACACAGTGTCGTGAAACTCCTTTTGCTCATTGGTTATTGCCGGTGAATGTGTAAAGGTGTATTCAAAATAAGGGCGACATTTTTCAAACTTTTTTTGTTTATAACTTTTTAACGAGTGGTGACCGAGGGCTAAAACCTCCTGAAGGTCACTCAGGAGGATGACCTTGACAACATATGTCAAGGTCAAGGTCATGGGGGGGGTGCTCCCCTATTCTGCATAATTACCATAATTTTTTATGACATTTTTAGATTTAACTCCTGGAACAGGAATTAGTTGCTTTATTCACACTTTGCAATTGGTTATACACGATGCGATATTCCTTCAAAAAAATATTGCAGATGTTATTGCAAAAAGTCGAAGAATTGTTACACATTTCAGTCATTCATCTCATGCTTGTTTAAAATTAAAAACAATACAAAATCAACTAAATATTCCAAATCACAAACTCATACAAGACGTTACAACACGATGGAATTCAACTTACTACATGCTCTCTCGACTTTATGAACAGCGACAAGCTATATCGACTTATGCAGTTGATAATAAAATTTCTACATTAATTTCTACTCAATGGTCTCTCTTGGAAACATTGTATATGTTTTGAAACCCTTTGAGGAAATAACGAAATTAGCTAGTGCTGACAAAGAATGTATAAGTTACGTGATACCAGCAGTAACAATCTTAATGACATATCTATCGAAGAGAAATCAAGAACTGGATAGCGGTGTTATAATGTTAAAACAAGAGCTTAAGAAATCAATAGGAAAGAGATTTTTAAGTAAAGAGGGTAAAGGACTGGATATTCAAAATAATTAATTTTATGCAATAGACACAATTTTGGACCCAAGATTCAAAATTCGTTTTACACAGAATGAAATGAAAATGAAAGATTTAATAGTCGAAGAACTTTTGTCAATGGCTGTGCCTGAGGAAGAAAAAAAGAAGAAATCTTATATTGATAAACCTTCAAACTCGTTGCCTTCGTTTTCATTGGATGATGCTCACAATGATATATGGAAATGTTACGATGAAATCATTAATTCTTCGAAGTCGGATACTGAAAGTTCAAATGCGACTAATGTGAGTATTACCGAAGAAATAGATGATGGACAAGCTGAATTTCAAAGGAAACTTAGTGACAGATCTAAGGATACTGAAAGTTCAAATGCGACTAATGCGAGTATTACCGAAGAAATAGATGATGGACAAGCTGAATTTCAAAGGAAACTTAGTGACAGATCTAAGAAGAAAAAACAAATATATCATACCGAACTTCAAAAATATTTGGTATTGGCTCTAATAAAAAGGACAGACAATCCTATATCGTGGTGGAAAAAACATCATTCCAAATTTCCAAATTTAAAAAACCTGGTTTTAAAATATTTAAGTGCTCCACCCTCCTCAGTAAATTCCGAAAGGCTATTTAGTTCCGCAGGGAACGTTTATGTAGACAATCGAAATAAATTACTTCCAGACAATGCAAAAATGCTAATTTTTATAATGAAAAATTTAAAAATTTAATTTTTAAATTAATTGTTTAACAATTCAGTGTTTAACAGTTCAATTAATTGTTTGCAGTTTAGATTAAGTTGAAAATAAAGATAATAAAACATTGTTTCTTCAAAATAAATAATATTTCATTTTTTTATTTGATTAATAATTTAACTTCATTTTTGGAACATTTTCTTCCGGATAATATCCGGTTTATCCGACAAAATAGTATCCGGCCGGATTATCCGGTATCCGGCCGCGATATATGTTTATCTATCCGGCTATCCGGTAAAAATCACTATCCGTATCCGGTATCCGGCTATCCGGTAAAAATCACTATCCGGTGCATCCCTAATTTCGATCTTTAAATGCTCTTTTATCCTCTGATGTAATTTCATTCTTCAGCGCTTCATTAAATTTTTTAGCATCGGTTTTTAGCACTCCTGATGCAGAGAGCAGATTTTTACTTTTTTCGATACATCTCGAAAAGTATTCGAAATATAAAAAAATGTTTTATACAAAAGTTTTATGATAAAAATATCTCTAATTATATTAATAAAATTTTGAAAAAACTTTTTTTCAAAGATTAAAAAAATTTTTTTTTCATTTTTTTTTTTTTTTTTTTTTAATTTTATTAATGTGGTTAGAAGTATTTTTATCGTAAAACTTTTGTACAGAACATTTTTGATATCTCGAATACTTTTCGAAATATCAAGAAAATATAGATACATCAAGAAAAGTAAAAAATGAACTGTACCTGTAAGGAGTAATTTTACCTCTTATTGTTAGAACCGTTTTTAGACAGCAACAGAAAATTTCTAAATTTATCATCAATTATCCCCCTTACATGTATGCAAAGTTTCATTAAAATCAGAATTTTCCCTTGTGAGTAAATAAATATCACTTTTTTCTTTAATTTCTCTATGATATGTCACCTTTTAAATGCATGCAAGTATTGCCAGATCCGATTTAATAATTATTACCAGAGTTATGCGATCCTAAAACTATCTACCGGGAGAATACGAAGAAACTTTTTCCCCAACAATATATATTTTTTCAGCCATGATGTAAGTAGACATGTGTGCTCTTGCGCATATTTTGTATCACAGCCAATCAGAGTTTTGTCGCCTTTTAGTCGCCCATTTTTTGGCGGTAATTCAAATAAAATAAATAATATTTTATTTCAGTACGCATACACTACGCTAATAAAACTCAGTTTGTATGCATGTAATAAATATTGTTTGTGGTTTTATAATGATTTATTTTATTTCTATTGCTTTTATATTTTATCTAATAATCTTATCTAATAATTTTATCTAATAACATTGTTTTTTACAATCAATGTCAGAAAAATTTCTGAAATTCGTATAGGAATGTTCTATAGGAATGAGATTAAGGATTAAAGATAAAAGAATACGTTATTTATCAACAGACTAATAATATAAAAAAATGATACAATAAAAATCAAATGCATTTGCAAAGGTGACATAGAATTAAAAAAAAAAGAAAATCAAGAGACACGCTACTTACATTATTAATTAATTTATTTATAATATATATAAAATGTATATAAAACGTGTATAAAAAGTATGTATATATATATATATTATTTTTTATTTGTTAAGTTTTTTTTGTTGTTTACTTTTTTTATTCCAATCTATATAGTTTTTATTACATTCTCTGAGACGAATGTATGTTCTCGTTCTCACAAGACATGCTACCACTTTTTTTGGTATCTTCTCTTAGGAAATATGATCCATTTTCTTAATTGTTATGTTAGTAACTGTAGTAAAAATAAATGGCTCCTTTCTCAATTTAGAAGGCCCATGATATTCTTCAAAAATAATGTTCATTAATTCAGTAACTCTGATTAGGTCATCAGAGGTGTACATACACCCTCCTCGAGAAATGACGTAGATCCCACTGTACTTAGGATCGGTTATAAATTGGGTACGCTGTCCTAGATCATACTTGCGTTTGAATCGATGAGCAGCATACCCAATGTAAACCATTCGTTCTTTCTCAATTACATCTACTGCCTCCGTAAATTGTTCGACTTCTTCGAGGAGGTTCATTGTTTCGTCATTTATCAGTATATCAAAGAAAACATCTAAACATAACCATATTCAACGAAAATAAAGATATTTTACAATTAAGGATATTTTACAATTAAAATATCATATTTTACAATTAATTACACAGTTTTATTTCGTGTGCTAATATTTTACTTTATGAACATGACTACTAATGATTGTAATTGACTTATCGGCATATACATAGCTGTTGCGTATATCAACCACGCAAAATCCCACAAGCTTGAACGACGTGTTGGGAACTATAAATCGAATTGTGTAGACCTTATTAGACACAATGCTGCTACATGAAATAAAACATTTTCTATATTAAATTCTTTATTCTCTAATACTTTGACCTTACCATGCTGCTTTTATTTTGTTCATTGTGATTTAATCCGTTTTGTTCATCGTGATTTTCATTTTCGGTGAGTTGGAAGGTGTTAAATTCTACACCTTTTAACGTTGCATTGCTTTCAGATATAGATTGATCAAGAATGTTGCAGCAATTTGTCAAGCATAATTCTGTAAAGTCGTAATTTTCAGTGTTAGCACATTCCGTAAATACATCAGTGCTATATTTTTCCCAATATGTATTAGCGTAATCAGTTTCGGAATTCTAATAGGATCATATCCAGAACCTATTGCTAAATATACGAAAAAAAATTTTCAATTATGTCCTGATTCAAGCGATTGCATAGTATGTAATGAACAGGTGTGTCTGTGGTACTATATGATTGTTTTAAATGTTCATATAAATTTTTAAATGAAGAATTGTAAAGAAGAATTCCTTTTTGAAAAGGAAGAAGTGTTGTATGACCGCCAATCTTTACTTCTTGGATAAATAGAGTCATTTTCTCAAGTATATTCTGTTTTTCTAATTCTATACCTTATATTAAGCCTTGAGTGCTTTCCATACATGTGTACTATTAAATGTGTCAAACCAATCATTGAATAACTTTAGATGGTATGCAGTTTGTAACCAAGTTTCTGATTTCAAGAATCCTTTCAAATCACATCATTCAATAGCTGCAGCATTAGTATTTGAAAATAATTGGGTTGTTGGTTTTACTTTTTGCCGATCACTTTTTGTAATATGTAAGTGACTTTGTGTCAATTTGTGAGCTATTTTTAAGTTTTTACTGTTAATGACTAATTTTTCAAGATATGACTTATCGATGTATTCTCCATTGTAGTTAAATCCTTTATCAATGAAATGATTGCGAGCTTTTATAAGATGGGGTGAATCAGTAAATGCAAATACTTTTAACGCATTACTTGAATGTTGAAAGTAACATTTTTCATGTTCTTCTATGCCAATATCAAGTTCTTTCAATAGTTTTGGTTTGATGGACTTAGATCACAAGTTACAGGTTACAATGACTTTGTAACCTGAGTCGTATAAATTCTTTATAACTTCTATAATTAAAATGTCTTTTGTAACATCCTGATCAAATTTAATAAAATACGGGTTGCTTCCATTTTTTTAATAATCCTCTAGTAATAATCATTTGGCATTTTTTATGTGGTAACTTGCTCACGCCACCGGTCAATGGCGATTGTAGTCGACAAATAAATTTCATCAAAACATAGAATGGTCAACTTATCATTAGACATCTCACACCCTTTATGTTTCATTACTTTAAATATAACAGTTAAAATTCCTTTATCGACGCAAAATGTTGATGCCCATCTCCTCAAAGTTGACAATCCCGGTAGCGGTAGTTTTAAAATATTTCATAAGTATCTATAAGCTTTTGGACTTACGCTACACAAAGATATAGCAGCTGCTATATTATCTGTTGACCACTTAATTTTTTTTACTGTAGGATTTAAAAATATTTTTATTTGTCCCGTCGTAAATATTCCACTTAAATTTTTTTTTCACTTTTTGTTCTAATGTAATTTTAAATTGTCTACTTCGTAATTTTAACTGACGCCGGACATGACAATTTTCTTTTAAAATAACTTTATATTTTTTTGTATTTGAAGTCTTTTTCAATAAAAACTGTATTAATTAATAGTACTCTCATTATTTATATCGTCATATATTAATGGTTATGTGTATCTGAAATCTATTCTATCACTGCTGAACGGTATTACTGAATCTGCTTTTGAACTTGTTGACGGTTTTGCTAAATCTATATTTACACTTGATGCTGCTTCTATATCTATTTGTATTGCAATTAATATGTTTCGCAATCTGTTGTCACGCTTGTTGACGCTGCACTTATATTGATACCAGTTGATAATATTATATTTATCCTGTTATATATATCCTGTTGATCCATGTCAATTTTTCCGTTAAAGAAATCATCAGTTTTTTCTGAGGAGATAATTATTATACATCAATTATATTTAATAAATTACTTGTTTTTTTAAATATATGTCCATATATTTACTTGTGTAATGTGCAGAATGAACTGTTGACATGTTCAAGAATTCTGTTGGAATCTTATCCAATTTTAATTTTCTTCGAGTTTTGGAAGAAAAGCCTAATAACGGTGTTTGCCAAGAACTCTATAATATGATGCTTTAAAATGTATTGAACATATGTGAGCTGCAAAAGTATACATAATATATTACAATAGTAAAAATGTCATTAAAAGAAACTTATAAACAACAGTTTGCATGTAGAGCCAATGTGCAGTTCTGCAACTTGACTCTGAATTAAGTTGATTACGTACATTTTAAGCAACTATAAAAACAAAAAATTCAAAATTATTGATTTGTTTGTAAAATAGTCTTTAAAAACACACTTAAAATATAAACAACTTCAAAATCTGAGAACTAGAAACTGAGAAATTGTATTATTACCCTTAGTTCTATTTTTAAATTATAAAATGTACAACATACCATGTTTCATATTGATATTATTCACACAGGACGTTTTTAACCATATATTTCTATATTTTTCATCTTTGAAAAATGAAAAAAATCTTATTTATATTTTATTCGCTGGTCACTGCGACTTTTACATATCTTCACACAGCACGTCAACATCTTTAAAATTTATTTCCTTTATATCACGTTACTATATAATAGCTTAATTACTGTTAACTCACATGCTTAGTCTGCATCATGACCTTGACAACCGCGCGGTTATATTGTTGTAAAATGGCAGAAATTAAGGCCTACACGTTGTTATGCATAAACTTGTTTTAGTTACGAGCACACTATGTTTACTTGCATCATGCTTTCAGCACTCACTTATTATAAAAGAGTATACGTCATACTCGAATATCAAATAAAAAACTGGGACATTTCACTACATGTCTTTGCCAAAATAAAATATAGGTATAATATTGTACGATCTGAGAGAAAAAGAAAAGAGGAACCTTTGACTTATCAGACAGATCTTCAATTATTATTATATATTTTAAATGAATAAACTTAAATAAAATATAAATTTTAATAACGTTTTATTCTATACACACACACACAATTTTTTCTGTTAACTCTAGGAGAATACTGCTAATATTTAATAACTTTCCACGCTGTGCAGTTTTTTGTCATTATTTAAATTTATTTTATTTTGCAACAAATGCAGAACTTGGATTTATTTCAAAAATAACAAATTTTTTTATGTTACTGTTATACAATTTTGTTGCTCTGTACAGCATGGCGCGAACATTCCAGCAAGATTTTGTGATCTGACAAAAAATGTAATTCTAAACAAAAAGATTTCAAAACATGGATTGATTTTTATCCCCTAAACATGCGATTAACCCTCTTCAGTCACACTTCAGCAAAATCGGGTTAGTCACACTGGGTAAAATTCATCCTAGCAACTTTGAAGTGCAATAACAAATTTTGCAATGAACAAAATGATTAAAAAAAATTCTGAGCATATTTCAAACCTTCTTTTATAAGTACAAATTTTTATAATAGTCAAAATTTGATTTTTCAAAAAAAATCTTAAAAAAAAAACAACAAAAAATTACTTTTTTCACTAAAACTGCTATAACTTTTTTAATTTTTAAAATATTTGAAACATTCAAACGGTTTTTTGATCCTGAAATGATGTACTTATTGATATGATTGTTTTTGTCGCTCTTGAAAAAAGTATATTTATTTCACGATATGAAGGAAGCAAGTTTTATGAAAAAATGAACTCCAAAATTACATTAAAAAATTACATAAGAAAACCATTATTTATTCATGAAAATTTAATTAATTCTTCGTCCTCGGAGTATTCGTCATCGACAGCCTGCTGCTCCTCAACATCTTCGAGCAATTGCTCTCGGATCATTCGAGGACGTAAATTATATGCCATTTATCATCCATAAATAACAAAATAAATATGAAAAAAAAATTTTTCAACTGCACAAATTACTATGTTACTATGCACTTACCTCGAGTATATTTGCAATAGAAAATGAAAAAAAATTTGCTCCGAACTAGTAATTTTGGACGGTATAGTCACACTGGGTAAAATCAACCCCACAATTCATGATCATCCGCTTCAAACGGCTGCCAAGTAAAAACAAACATGCTTATTCGAACGAATCTTGTGAGAATTTATAGTTGAAAGTTCCATCTACCAACAAATGGCGCCATAGGTTCTATTTTCTCCAAATTAACGTGTCATATTTTAGATCGAAGAACTGCTGGGGTGAATTTTACCCAGTGTAACTGAAAAGGATTAAGTACGTACAAAAAAATATGTGTCCCTTATTTTGAGCTAGAAAACACAACATATTAAAAATTTATAATCGGAAGGCGACACTTCTATAAGTTTCCTTGTAAGACAAATTTAAATCTTATGTAGAAAGTAACATTTTGTAAAACATACTACGTATGTTTAATAAATAAAATTTTATTTTTTGTAATTTTTTTATGATTTCACGTAAATCTAAATTATATAAAACGTCTTTAAAGTTAAAAAAAGCATAACTTGCCGTGTCGCAACAAAAAAAAGATAAGGCGATTGAAGAGATTCATTAGAATCACTTCATGTTCATTCGCTTCCATATTGCAATGGTAAATATTTTTATATATTGATCACGCTTCAATTTAGTCAATTACACTCAAAATTATAATATTTTTATTATTTTTTTCGAGTATTAGATAACACATGGGGTAAGAGATCGGATTAAAAAATGTTCATTCATTTAATATTTATTCATCATCTAAGGCTCATTAATTTAATTATCCAAATCTATTTTTTCTCTTTCAAAAAATGATTCACAACTAAGCGGAATTTTATTTTCACGTGTATGTATATGAAAAACATTATCATTTTACACAATATTTTAAGTCAACAAATCACTTGTACAGGTCTTCGAAAGAAGAGAGCAGCTCCTCCTCCGCCGACGCTCAAGCCACTTTCATCAGCTATTTCAACGCAAGCTTTAGAACGCATCGTCGATTCTGAGGAACTGTTAACATCCGATATAGAACCTTCAAAATCGGCAGTTATTGGTGTGTCGTCGAAGACTAATTCTAATAATGACTGCCCTAAAATTAATTCCAACATCGGCATCAGCGCGCAATCTATGCGTCAGTTGGACTACGAACTGAAGTCGGAAATTATGTGCGAATCTGATTGCGACGTTCAACAGAATTGTACTGCTGAAGCAAATACGAAGGCGCGTTCTAAAACAGATTTAGTCAACTCTGAGTTCGTTAAAACAGAAGTGATCGCGCTTGTAGAAGCCACTTCGAGAGTAGAGCAAACTAGAGTAGCAGCGAAGAGAGGTAAGCTAGAACATACTGCCAGTAACTTAAACGCTTTACTCTGTAATTCTAAAACCTCGGAAGATTCGCAAGTCGGTGAAGGTACAAACATGGACGAAAAAACATTTCATGTTACATTATATCCAAGAAAATATAGATTTTTCAGGGAGGAACAAATTGCACGCTGCTATTAAAAAATGCCACTCGCAATGTAACAATTCTGCAAGTGTTAACTTTGTGAACGATACCGTCACCAAGACTCAGATAACAGATCAATTGCTCCGAATTTATCAAAATTCTCACGATCTTAAAAGAATAAAATTGAACTCACGTCAATATCACGTAGGAACAATTTCTTTTGACAACTGTGAACTTCTTACGAATAGATCAAACAAATGCATTAACTGTGACAACTCTTACACAAAAATATTTAATCATATGAGCAAACATTTGGCGAAAATACAAACATCAGTAAATGATATAAAATCAGACGTGAAATGTGAAGTATTAAAAAGTACATTAAATCCGAAATTATTACATAGTAGCAATTTTGTATGTCACGGTAAATACGGTAAAAAAGACTCATCATATAATATGAATTTTCAAAATAATATGATTTTGAAAGAAATAAAATTATCGAGTTTTTTTTAAAACTCAAATTTAACGTCATCACAAAATTTTTATTTGAAACATTCCAAAACAATGAATTTGTTGGAATTTCTATCTTACTCTCCGAAATTAGATAAAATAAACACGACCAAATGTCACACTAATTCCATTATAGTTTCATGTGAAAATCGAAAGTCTCGTAATTGTTCGAAGCAGTATGCAGAAAACAATTTGTATCCTCCACCTTTGAGCACTTTGCAAATATTCGCAATCTCTACGAAGCCATTGGAGATCCAAATGAGATCTATAGAGTTCATTCCCAGCGATATTAACGAGCTACCATTGTTGCCTATTATAAATTATACCAAGAACAAATTGCAGGAGAGAAAGTTAAGTATTTTGGAGCCACCGCCGCCTGGTCTGGTTAGTCGCCAAGAATCGAATAACAGTTGGAATCGTTTCTTAGTTCAATTAAACTCTATCCTTGAGAGTAGAATCGGAGAATTTGTTTGAAACTTAATATATATGTAATAGATATTCTATTAGAATTAATCTAGATTCGATCTCTCTCTCTCTCTCTCTCTCTCTCTCGCTTCTTTTCACTTCAGAATAGACTTCTTTCTGAGTTTTTCTCACATTATCCTCCTTTGTCCCAAATTTTTAGTTTTAAATATAATAATAATTAATCCTTATATAAGTTAACACAAAAACAGATTATAATAGAATTACTGAAATAAAAAATGTTTAAAAATATATATTTATATATTTTTAAAAAAATATTCAAAATTATATACAGAGTAATATATAGGGTGTCCAATCGCACTATACGAATCTCTCGTGTAGAAGTAGGAGGGATCGAGATAAACAAAAATGTCCTGTACCATTTTATGATATTCACAATAATTATCGAGTTATTAAATATTAAAACCGTATGAATGAAAGTGTACGGAGAGAAACGCTAGTGCTGCCTTAACTATAGCACGGCCCAGTGCGTCAGCATTGGCTGCGATGCGGCGGGAGACGGTAGCGGCGATGCATGGGCAGCAGCATTCTAACACAGCTTTCCTCTCGCCTCGCGTCGGGCAACTAATGCAATAAAAATATCTTAAAAAATATGTAAGAGATATAGAAAAGCATTTTAGACGAAATTTGTAGGATATCGAGGAAAATATAATATAATATAGTAATATTCGTTTGACCTTCAGCGTAGGCATCAAGATCATATAAAAATCACTTTCAATTTTTTAAATAAAAACCCTGATTTTTTATTGTATCATTTTTTTCTATTAATTAATTTGAACAACTTCGTTAGAGAAATATTTTACATAATATTTTTTAAATATTTAAGGAAAACTTTTTTAATATTTATCTTACGATACCTCGGTAATTATTTATCAAAAAAAAATGATACAGGACTTTTTAACTTGATTTGGATTCAAGAATATACTGTTACAACATAGTATGCCAAATTTTGTAAACACTTGTGTATACATGAAAATTCCAAAGAGAATTTCAAAATCATCACATTAAAATAAGATCCTTTCGGTGCAAACTTAGCGGTGAAAAAAAGCATTTCCGACCGTGGATTTATTGACGAAAAACGATGCTTAAAGCAACTTTTATATATCTTGAAATTTTGTAACATGAATTTATTAACACATTATATACAGGGTGTCCGGAAAATAACTTCGGGAAGCAGTACTTAAGGAAGTGATTCGAGACCCAAAAAGGACAGAAAACTAAAAATATAGGTCCGGAAATAAATCGTTTTCGAGTCATAACCACTTTTATGTTATGTAAAAATATCGTAATTTATAGCCCATTTCATCCTTCTTTTTAAATGTTTCTTTTTTTTAATTTTTTAAAATTTATTTAATTTTATTTTTTTATTTTTTTTTCAATTTTTCAATATTTGCACCATTACATTATTTTTAAAATCAAGGATAAATATGATCAAGTATTTAAATCAAATTAGAAGATGTTCAAAACCACTTTCGACACAAATGTAGGCTCTTATTCTTTTATCAAAGAAATTCCGAACTTTTTATAAAACATTTGAATCCCTCCTTATTTTTCTAAAATATCATGTTTTTAACATAAAAGTGGCTACAATTTGGAAAAAACTTATTTCAGACCTATGTTTAGATAACTTTTTCCTTCTTTTTAGATCCCGAATCGCTTCCCAAAGTACTGCGGGATTTTTCGGACACCTTGTATATTTAATTATTATATATTTCATTATAAGTATGTATATTAATACATTTAAATATCACATTCATCGACTTAAACTACATAACATGTTCCTAGATAGTGAAATCTTTCGAAAAGTTACATAGTGTTCCTTACAAATTTTATTGACTAATAAAAATGTAATAAAATCTGAGCAAAATATTATTCGTGGTAAAAAGAAAAATATTTCTTAATTATTTTAATTAAATATTCCATTGGAATAATTATAAAATGGCAGCGATTTATTGTCAATCCATTAAATTATTTTGTCGATAAAGCTTATCCCTCAAAATGAACTCAAACAACATGAACCTTTTGCGCAATTTCAATTACAAAAGATTTCTCGAAAATCTGCAAGTTTGTAGGTGGTTTGAGAAAAAAGTTAATGGTGGGGATATTTTAAGTTGAAAGTTGACATCAGTTAATTTTTGTTTATGTACAAAACGACTGAAATCGGTGGTGGGGATAAAATATTCACGAGTTTTCGTTGATCAGAAAAGAAATTTTGGAAAACATGTTTTTCTTTAAAATGTTTATAAAAACGTATAATTGCTTTCGAGGTGCTATATGCAAAGAATATAGGCACCTTGTTTGCGTACATTGCTGATAAAAAATATTTTTAAGCTCAGAAAATTTAATATTTTTATCTTATATATGCTTTTATTTCTTATGTTTCTTCTATATGTTTTTATAATAATTTTGTGGGAATTGTGGTTGAGATCTTAAGATTAGATAAGAATAAGGACACTTGCGTTTAGCAGAATAAGAAAGAGAATAACTTTATTAATCGCCACGCACGTGCTTAAGATTCGAGCCGAGAGAGAACTGAACTGAAGAAGTAAAAACAAAAGAAGAATGAGATGATAGATATAAGAAACAAGAAGCATGATAGATGTCGCTACAAAAATGACAATACAACAAATTTTATAATAATATAAACAAAATACACCAGTCAATAAAAAATAGAGAACGCTGTAACGATGCACCCCGTAATAAAGCATCGTTCCGCAAGACAAACACCCGTCAAAAGCGGCACACGGGTCGCGGTGCGCCCCGCATAATTTTTTAAATTATTCATAACACTCGTGCGTGCGCTAGAGGCACATCACCTCGCGATACCCGACACCAAGCAATCCCGGAAAGATCCGAGCGTCAACATGACGTCAGGACTATCGTCCCCCATCATTACTCCGATACGCGCGTTCCACTTCGCGTTCCCCTTTCAAACCCCAGAACCGACGAGCTAGCACGAGCGTTCGAGAATACAGGTTGTTTTATAGCGCCCGAACAGAGACCGTTTTCTTGACCGTAGAGCGAAACGCGAGCATAAGTAACCATGACGAAGGAATGGATTTATCGGCTCACGAAGAGCGAATTAATCGACGAAGCAGGGAAACTCGGATTCGAGACCGGGGGCTCGGTCGACAAGTTACGCCGACGTATTAGCCACCACGCGACGCAGTGCCCCGATGTATTCCGCACCCCGCAGCCGGACGCAAACGTGGCCCCAACGATCGCGATACCCACCGACTCCGCGCAAACTCATGTGAAAGCCGTGAACCAGATCCGAAAATGGGGATGCCACTTCGATGGAAGAGACCCAGTGGCTTTCCTGGAGCGGCTGGAGGAGCTTAAGACCGCGTATTGTTTGATCGACGAACAGTTATTGAGCGGGCTGCCCGAATTATTCAAAGGCGACACCCTCCTCTGGTACCGCAATAACCGCGACCAGTGGAATGGAAGGACTTCGGGAAGGACTTCTGCGATTATTTCTGGTCCCGCACCGATACCGGCAACAGCTCGTGCGCGACATCCAAGCCCGACTCCAGAGAACCGAGGAACTGTACCGCAAATTCGCTACCGAACTGGCGACCATGATGCGACGGGCCGGAGGCTACTCCACCGCCGACCAGATCGATATGCTATACGAGAATATGCACCCGCGATTCAAATCGCATATCTCGGGAAAGCATACACCGGGCCGGAACTTCTCCGACGCGTCGATAAAATCCAGGGCATCAAAGAGCAGTGCCGACCACGGCAACCTACGCCGAAAACCAACACCGCCGCCACCACCACCTACGACCGTCAAGAATGTTGCTGGTGGTGCAAACAGCGTGGCCACACACGGTTCGATTGCCGCCGACCGCCTCGTAAGTTCTGCTCTCAGTGCGGTAAAGACGGCGTGCTCACCAAAGAGTGTCATCATAACTTAATTTTAAAAACATAGCACCCGAAGATCAGTGGAAGAAATGCATACCGAAAAGTAAACGACCGAAAATACTCGCCCGTTATCACGACCACCCCACCGCCGGGCACCTGGGAATCGCAAAAATGATCGTCCGCATCGCGGCTCATTACTATTGGCCCGGAATGTTTCGAGAAGTCGCACGATACGTACACAACTGCCCGAACTGCTTAGCCCACAAAATCGAACAGAAGAAACCGCTCGGAGTACTGCACGCCACCGACATCAGCCATCCGTGGCAACAGGTCACGATAGACCTAATCGGCCCGCTACCCCGCTCTCGGACAGGGCACACCTGGCTCCTGAATATGCAGGATCGATTCACAAAATGGGTAGAAATACGACCCTTTCGACGCGTCACCACCCCCGCTGTTTTACACGCTTTAACCGAAGCAATCATCTTACGACACGGTTGCCCATTAGAAATCCTATCCGACAACGGGACGCAACTCACACGGGGACATAACACGCGCACTACACGACATAGGCATCAAACACGCCTTCACGCTCCCGTACGCGCCACAATGCAACCCAGTCGAACGCACGAACCGAACTGTGAAAACGATGATTGCACAATACGTCGACCACTGCCATCGATCTTAGGACGAACACTTGTTCGAAATCCATTTCGCGTTTAACACCGCAACCCACGACGCAACTGGCTTTACACCCGTTTTCTTAAATCACGGGCGCGAATTACGGCGGCCAGAGGAACCGGCAGCGCGAAGCCCGACAATAGCGCCCTCCGCACTGCGACGACGACTCAACGACGCGTACGAACTGGTTCGAGTAAAGTTTAGCGCGGGCGTTTCAACGTCAAGCCAAATATTATAACCTGCGGCGCCGCGAATGGAAGCCGGCGATCGGCGATAAGGTATGGAAGAGGAACATCCCCTCTCCAATAAAGCGGTGGGGTTCAACGCGAAACTGGCCCCGAAATACACCGGACCGCTCGAAGTACGACGGATCATTTCCCCCGTTGTAGACCTGCGGAGCGAGAGGGGAAAATGGTTCCGTCATACACACGTAAAAGACCTGAAATTGTAACCCCCCACCGATGACAATGACAGCAACGACACCGACGACGACGAACAATAACAGCTCAACGAACAAGGAAAACAAAACCGGGACACTCGAACGTTCATTTCGTAATCCGAGAGCTATGGAGACATACTCAAGGAAATCGAGGAGCTGCTAAAGGATCCCGGGGAATACAACCCCGTCAAACCAGCTATAGACGAGCGATGGACGAGGGGACTACCGGCACCAACCCAAAGCGTGCCAAGGAAAACGGTTCCGAAGGTGGGAGCCGTCATCCAAAAATCGGATGCGGCCAACTGACGGAAGCAAGCATGGCTGCTCGAATTACCACCGCCGATACCGAGAAAACTCCAGCCACCAGCACTCGCTCTCACGCGATCGACCTTAGAGAGACTGATGGGACCCGAACCCCCGAGAGACCGATGGGACCGTTGCCGCCGCCACCCATCACAGTGGAAGTCGCCCCAGGCGTGACCACCTGGGGGGACGTACCGCACTTCGCGGCTCACGTGTCGCGCCAATACAAGACCCGACTTGGCGCCGACCGTTGGCACGTTCGGTTCAACGCCTGCGGTAAGGTCAGGTCGATTAAAAAGAGCGCAAAGAGTAAAAGAGCGCCTATATTCGCGCTATCTAACAGGGGGGGGGGGGGTGATGTAACGATGCACCCCGTAATAAAGCATCGTTCCGCAAGACCCAAACACCCGTCAAAAGCGGCACACGGGGCGCGGTGCGCCCCGTATAATTTTTTAAATTATTCATAACACTCGTGCTAGAGGCACATCGCTTCGCGATACCCGACACCGAGCAATCCCGAAAAGATCCGAGCGTCAACATGACGTCAGGACCATCGTCCCCCACCATTACTCCGATACGCACGTCCCACTAAGGGATAATTCCCTTTCCTAAATTCCGAGCGTTTTTCACGTATAAAAAGGCGCTCGGAATTAAGAAGATACCGATTCCGGAGCTAACGAGTCAGATTAAGAAGCGATAAGCTGAAGCAAGTAAGCTATCCCGATCCGTTTCCTAGAGCAGCAAAACCAGGAAGTCGAGCGTACTCGGTTTCCACCAAGTGTTCTCGGTAGCCGCCTCCTAGTTCATCACCCTCCGGGTAACAAGGGGTAGAGAGTACTCTAACTCTGCCGAGCTTTCTCGGCCGTTGCCAACCGTAGGATTCTAACGCAATACGAACGTAGAGTGTGCTCTGCCTCCGCCGAGACTTCTCGGCTCCCGTGCACGCACCCAACACCCGTGCCTCGCTTTCCTGAGACGTCGAGCAGCATGCAGTGGAGTGTTCTCCGCTACTGCCGAGCTTTCTCGGTCCGACCGTCTCATCCGACCGCGACCCGCATCCCTTCGCTTTTCCGCGTCCCACAGTGTTACCATATACGCGCGCCGATACCTCAACGCGAACGCGAACCTTCGCCTGTCATCGCCATTTATACGGCAATATCGCGACAACACGCCGCGCCGGAACACGTAGCCATTTAAACGCGTTAGCCATTGTTACGGTAATCCCGAGTTACCGCGTCACGCGCCCGCCGCACAGTGTGGCAAATTACAATTCTAGGAGGATTTAATTCTTTAACGATCAAACATGCTATCAATTTCTCTGAAACCATGTATATAATAGTTTTTGGAGTCACATCACTGTTTCCAAATCTGACACTGAAATTATCGTATCTCAAAAGGAAATTTTAATATGGCGAATGTAAGAGAAATACTTTTTCCAAAAAAGAGACAAATTTTTGTAAATGCTTATTTCGTATCGAAATAATTTTTCTGATTTTTCAAAAGTTTAGAACGAATATTGATTTAAGTTGTACTTGAAAAATTCAAGGTACATTTTACTAAATTTAAAAAAAGGCATTTTTCGACTCTTTTTTCTCATAATTTTTAATTTTTTAAAATAGTAAAAAAAATAATTTTGATACAAAAGTGGTAGGGGCGATAGAGAGTTATACATTGAAGGTTGGTACAAAATTTGAAGTCAATCGGTTAAATAGAACTTGAGATATCATGTCAACCATGTTGAAAAAAGTAGTTTTGAGAAAAACGCGTTTAAAGTTTTGAGCAAAAGTTTCAGGCAACCGCAGCGGTCTAAGTCATAGAATGGTTATACTTATATTTTGTTAATCGGCGATTAAGAAATACCTTTGCGAATAGTTTAAGAATCGTCAGAAAATAGTCAATGAAAAATTAGAAATACCAGGGAAGTATCAGGGAATAGCCAGTACGAATAGCCATAATAATCAAAGAAAAGATAAACTACAATAAGAAGTGTTCCTTGGATGTTTTGAAACCTAATCTTACAAGGAAGGTGTCGGAAGTGTCCCCTTCCGATTTTGATGAGCTTCTAATATGTTGTTCTCCAGATCAAAATAGGGGATACGTTTTTTTTTATACGTGCCCATACGGCCTTTTAGGGGGTGAAACACCTCTTTGAAAAAAATCGGTTTTTCTCTTTTGGAGTAAATATCTCCGAAACTAAGAAAGATAGAACAAAAATTCAAACTGGGTATTAAATGGCTTGATGAGTACTATAAAATAATGTAAAAAAATTTTTTTACTTTTTTTTTATTTTTTAAAAAACCTTGCTCCTCTAACTTTTTTTTCAAAATTTTGAATTTTTGTTTTCACTAAATTAAAGGTTATTTTTTTACGAATTCATCCATGTATATTAAAGTTATGTTCCGTAATATCATTTTCAAGAATTAATTATAAACGCCTCCGTACATACGCTATTTGTATCGGTCCATGCGCTCGATCTCTTCGCGCAACGCATTTTCCTGTAATCAAAAGATGACGAATACACTTGGAGGACATATTCATATATAATCACGAAAGTTTTCATCACATATAGCTTGAGCACTTATATAAAACTTAAAACAAGTTTAAAGGTCTATAAGACGAATAATTTTATCGTTGGAGGAAATATAAAATGCCGTCGCTTTGCGAGCATCAGTTTAATACGTAACATCGTACATTTTATTGTGTACCGTTAATTAAATTGTGTGAACTATTAATTATTGTAGTTTTATAGGTATTAATATTTTGTAAATATTGTCTGTTAATATGTATCTATTAATGTTTATATATATATATATATATATATATATATATTATATATATATGCACTATATACGTGTAATATCTGTTAATATCATATTGTATATATATATATATATATACAGGGTTGGGCAAAAGTCCGGAAACGGTCAAATATCTCGAAAAGGATCAACTATAGCGAAAAATTGTAAATAGCAAAGTTGTAGGGCTTAAAAAAATGTACCTAATGATGACTAAAAATTTTACTTTGAGTGGAGGACGAAGATCATATAAAAGTCAAATTGAATTTTTTAAATGGAACTGCCTACTTTTTATTGCATATTCTTATAGCTTATCTCGAGACCTTTCCAAAACACTATAATAAAGTATTTTTTTGTTAAGTATTTTCCGAGTTATAAAGCTTGAAATAATTTCTTAATTTTACATAAACTGTAAAATATCTCGTAAAATATTTACTTTTCGATGACCTTATCTCAATACTTTTATGCACAGAATAATGAGAGGAATCAATTGGTGTAAAGAAAACACATAGTTGTTTTTAAGAAAAAATATGTAATTGTTAGTTACAAATTGCATATTTTTTCTTAAAAACAACTTTTAAAATTAAGAAATTATTAAATTAAAAAGTAAAATTAAGAAATTATTTCAAGCTTTATAACTCGGAAAATACTTAACAAAAAAATACTTTATTATAGTGTTTTGGAAAGGTCTCGAGATAAGCTATAAGAATATGCAATAAAAAGTAGGCAGTTCCATTTAAAAAATTCAATTTGACTTTTATATGATCTTCGTCCTCCACTCAAAGTAAAATTTTTAGTCATCATTAGGTACATTTTTTTAAGCCCTACAACTTTGCTATTTACAATTTTTCGCTATAGTTGATCCTTTTCGAGATATTTGACCGTTTCCGGACTTTTGCCCAACCCTGTATATACATATATATATATAATGTTCATATATATTTTCATACAATTATTTTTTTATAGTTTTTAAAATCAATTAGCCCATAAATTTGTATTTATTGTATTTGTTTACGGCATTACGAAGAAACATTTTTTGGTACTTCATATAACTTTTGTTTAAAAATCATAAAATACAAACGTACTGCATGTATATGTTTATACAATATAATATAAAATTTCTTCTTTATCCAAACAAAGTTTTAACGAGGAATGTATTTATAGTTAAAAAAAAAGATATGCTTAATGCTTAACATTTTTATTACTTAAAAAATAAAATAATATATTTATTTAAATACATAAGTAATATAATGTAAATATAACAAGTATAATAAAACATTACTATTTTTTAATATACACAATTACTAATTAAACTTTAAACATATATGTGTATATCTATATATTTATTATTCATACTTTTTAAGGCAAAATGCGATTCAATCCAAAAAACGTAATAAAGTTGCTGTTTACTGCCTGTTTTTTAAGTAAATATAAAAATTTTTAGCATTGAAGTACCAAAAAACATTTCTCGTAATGCCGTAAACAAATACAATAAATACAAATTTATGGGCTAATTGATTTTAAAAACTATAAAAGAATAATTGTATGAAAATATATATGAACATTATATATATATATGTATATACAGGGTTGGGCAAAAGTCCGAAACGGTCAAATATCTCGAAAAGGATTTAATATAATGTGTCACTTACTTTTTATGGTATATGTTATATATATATATATAAACATTAATAGATACATATTAACAGACAATATTTACAAAATATTAATACCTATAAAACTACAATAATTAATAGTTCACACAATTTAATTAACGGTACACAATAAAATGTACGATGTTACGTATTAAACTGATGCTCGCAAAGCGACGGCATTTTATATTTTCCCCAACGATAAAATTATTCGTCTTATAAACCTTTAAACTTATTTTAAGTTTTATATAAGTGCTCAAGCTATATGTGATGAAAACTTTCGTGATTATATATGGATATGTCCTCCAAGTGTATTCGTCATCTTTTGATTACAGGAAAACGCGTTGCGCGAAGAATCGAGCGCGTGGACCGACACAAACAGCGTATGTACGGAGGCGTTTATAATTAATTCTTGAAAATGATATTACGGAACATAACTTTAATATACATGGATGAATTCGTAAAAAAATAACCTTTAATTTAGTGAAAACAAAAATTCAAAATTTTGAAAAAAAAGTTAGAGGAGCAAGGTTTTTTGAAAAATAAAAAAAAAGAAAAAATTTTTTTTACATTATTTTATGGTACTCATCAAGCCATTTAATACCCAGTTTGAATTTTTGTTCTATCTTTCTTAGTTTCGGAGATATTCGCTCCAAAATAGAAAAACCGATTTTTTTCAAAGGGGTGTTTCACCCCCTAAAAGGCCGTATGGGCACGTATAAAAAAAAACGTGTCCCTTATTTTGATCTGGAGAACAACATATTAGAAGCTCATTAAAATCGGAAGGGGACACTTCCGACACCTTCCTTGTTAGTCAATTATATTTCAAGATAAGTTTTAAGATACTTTTATGAAGAAGAAAGCTTTTTTTCGGCAGACGCGAATATCGTCGATTTTGATTCTTTAACCATTATTTCGAAAAATCTTTGAATGGCGCACTTATGCGCACTGTTTTCCTTCAAAATTGAGTAACTGGATCATCAGTAGTTATTTTGATTCTAGTGCGAGCCCTGTATTAAGCTGTATAATTAACTAAACGTATACTTGAAAATAATATTTACTACAAATTATTCGGATTTCAAAGACGTTTTTAAAACTACAATAAAAAGGTAGAAAAAAAATATTATTTAAGTGCCCCATAGTGAATTATATTCCAATAATATAGTAGTAAATGGTATTAAAAAAAAAATCGGGGATAAAAATACTCGGAAAATATACTGATTACTCAAAGTTAACTATGAATACCGGTTGTACAAATGATTAATCTACATTTATCATAATGTTGAACTTCCGACTGTCCATAGGGGTAGTATTAACGGTTTTTCTATTTATTATATTGCATTTTCTGAACAAGCAGTTAGATCTTTAACACATATAAAATGGTTATTAAGAATTTTTAACTTTGATTTTTTTTAATAAAATCCCTCTAGATAGGGGAAAGACCACACTGTGCGCCGCGTGCACGGACCGCGATCACCGACGGATCGCGCTACAGCGCGCACCACGCAACGCCGACGCTACCGCGCGCCTCACGCGCAACATATCCCTTCTCGTATCTATTGTATATCACACTCTTGTCTTTGTTATAAACTGTTATTTATTCTCCAACATTCGCATCATTCGCTTAACCCTTCGAACCCCGGAACCGATGAGCTAGCCCGAGCGTTCGAGAATACAGGTTGTTTTAACGCTTTTTAGAGCCTAAAAAAATTAGTCATTTTCGAACTGCAACTCGACGAAAAATTATCGTAGAGAAAAAATTAAAAAATATTTTAAAGCTTAAAAAGCTTCCTCTTTAACGCTTTTTCGACGATTTTTGCCCATTTTTTTTTAGTCTATTACTCAAAAGAGCACAATAAGAAATTTTTCCGGAAAATTACAAAAGTTTGACACTTTGCCGTTCGATGAAAAAATTGTTTTCAGAAACTTTATTCCAAGGGTGATAACTACAATATTCCCTACAAATCGCTTTTTTTAAATTGTCCTATGATTTTTTCCACTAAGTTACATAACTTTGAACAAAAACACGTGTTTTTTAGGAAAAATGTCGTAACTCTGTGAAAAATAGTCATACGGAAAAAATCAAAAAAGCATTTTGTAGGGAAAAGTCTCTACTTTAACGTACTATGAATAATTTTCCAAAATTTTTTACTTCCGCTGTTTTGTGACTACGAGAAGAACCCATTATGTTGTTTTTTTTAAGTATCTTTTTTTGACCCTCTCGCAGTTTCATGGAAAAATTTTTCTCGAAAATTTCTGCCTCAGAACCTACATTATTTTCCCTGCAAAACGCTTTTCTAAAAATTTTTCTACTTTTTTTTACCGAGTGACATTGAAGTAATCTACTCCCGGAACACATTTTTTTTATGAATGACGTTTACGTCGGCATTAGCATTATGCACCACTTTGAAGTTACCGATCGGATTTTGCATATTGCGTGTGCGCGTGTGTGCACGTATGCGCGTGCGTGTTTTTGTGCGTGTGCGTGTGCGTTGAGTACAGAATAAAAAAATTTTCAAAAATCGTCCAAAGGGTGTTAAAGAGAAAGTTTTAAACTTTAAAATGCTTTTTTAATTTTTTTCTCCACGATGATTTTTCACCGAATTAGTCGTTCGAAAATTACCAATTTTTCAGGCTCTGAAAAACGTCTCCTATTTTTTTGTTGATTAATAATAATAATAATAATATTCGGGGGGGAGGTCTCTTCGAGCCCTACCAGCGACACTCAGACCGAGTCCATTGTGTCTCCCCGTTAAAACAGCCGTGATTAGGGTAAGCCTGTCCCCTTCCAGAAGGAGAGCAGGTCCCCAATCGACAACTGTCTTATTTGCTCGGGCTCCAGCAAAGCTGAGCCCAACCAGCGAAGTCGCTGCCCTGCAAGTGCTGGGCACTGACTTAAAATGTGGAGGCTTGTTTCATCCTCTTCCCCACATGCTCTACAGTCGGGTGAATCACTGACACCCAGCCTGTGCATGTGATAATTCAGGACGCCATGTCCTGTCAGTATTTGTACCGCCAGTCTGGCGTCCTTCCTGCTCAACCGTCTTATGCTCCTCGCCAGGCCCTCTCCGGGAGAATCTCCCAGCAGAGCGCTAGCTTGTCTGCATTTGACTTTGGTTTCATTTTTCCAGTATTCCAGGTGCTGGCCCCTCAGCCAGCTCCGGATCCTTTCTCTACTCAGAGAGTAGGGGACCCCAACTGCTGGCTCCGGTCCCAGCATTCCCGTCACTGCTCCAGCTCTGGCGAGCTGGTCGGCCATCTCGTTGCCCTTAATCCCCGCGTGTCCGGGGACCCAAACCAGGGCAACTTCGTTTCTTCTCGCCAGCTCTTCTAGGGTGCACCTGCAGTCCCAGACCAGCCGTGAGGTGAAGATCGGGGAGCCAAGCGCTTTAATCACCGCCTGACTATCCGAACAGATCTTGATGCACCTGCCAGTCCTTCCAGATCCCAGCAGCTCCAGTGCACAGTTCAGAACAGCCACGGTCTCCGCCTGGAACACCGTGGCGTATTTCCCGAGGGGGATGATTTCTTTCACCTCTTCTCGTTGGCAAAAGATGCCCGCACCGGAGCCCTCTCCCCTTCTGGAGCCATCCGTGAACCAGACGTCCCCTCCTAGAGAGATCGGCCCCTTGGCGTCCCTCCAGTCCTCTCGCTTTGAGAGACATACCCTGTATCCTCTTTCGAAGGCACGGATCCTTGGCATTCTATCTTGCCCCATCGCAAAAACGGAGCCCGATAGAATTTCGTCCGGGAGTTTCGTGTGCCTCGCACCCGCCTTCCACTTGACTTCACATCTCAGGCGGTGAGCCGCAGCCGCAGCTGCCGCCATTACCGTCAGATGGAGTGGTTCAACATCCAGCAGCACTCCCATCGCCGCCACCGGTGTTGTTCGCAGAGCGCCAAGAGCCCCTCGTAGAATCAGAGCTCTAACGTGTTCCAGGGCAACCTTGGCGCCTCTTTTCAGTACCCTGGGCCACCACACTACCGACGCATAGAGTAGTCTGGGGCGCAGTATAGCCGTGTAGATCCAAAGGACCATTCTTGGCCTCAGACCCCAGGTCCGGCCAAAGGTCCGTCTGCACGTCCAGAAGTAGGAGCAGATGCTCCTACAGCGATCGTCAAGATGTTCCCTCCATGTCAACTTCTTATCCAGGATAACTCCTAGATATTTCACCGACTCGGAAGGAGCCAGCCTGATTCCTCCAAGTGTGGGGCCCTCCACAGGGCCCACCTTGTATTTATGTGTGAATACCACGAGACCCGTCTTGAGCGGATTAACCGACAGACCCGTCTCCCGGCACCATTCTTCCACCACCTCCAGAGCCGCTTGCGTTAGCTCTAGAAGTGTTTCTAAGAAGGGTCCTCGCACAAGAACAGCCAAATCGTCGGCATACCCCTGCGCATAGAAGCCCCTTCTATTCAATGTGTCTAGCAGCTTGTCAGCTACCAGACACCACAAGAGTGGAGAGAGTACTCCCCCTTGAGGGCAGCCCCTGTCCACCCATCCGCTGACACTCACCGTGCCCAATGAGGCCGTCACTTGCCGTCCGAGCATGCCCCTGATCCACAAAATGATCCTCTCCGGCACTCCTCTTCTGGCCGCTTCCCTGCACACCACTTCGTGTGGGGTGTTGTTAAAGGCACCCTCTATGTCCAGGAATGTTCCTACCACGTAACCCTTCCTCTCCAATTGTCCCTCGATCATCGATACGACAGAATGGAGGGCGGTCTCAGTGGAGTACCCCGTGCGATACGCGTGCTGGTTCTCGTGCAACGGATGTTGCACGAGAACGACATCTCGCACGTAAACTTCGACCAGCCTTTCTAACGTCTTGAGAAGAAAAGACGTCAGGCTGATCGGCCGGAAGTCCTTGGCACAGGTGTAACTCGTCCTTCCCGCTTTCGGAATGAACACTACCCTGGCCAGTCTCCAAGCACTAGGCGTGTAGCCCAGTGCCAGACAAGCTCTTAATGTTCTGGTGAGGGGCCCGATAATCAATTCCAGCCCCTCCTGTAGAAGAGCCGGAAAGACTCGGTCGGGCCCCGCCGACTTAAAGGGCTTGAAAGCATTCACAGCCCATCTTACCCTATCGGGTTTGACAATTTGGGCTGCGAGTGCCCAGTCACTTCCACGTGCCCTTCTCGAGCCCGTGTCTTCCCACTGGGACGAACATTCGCTCGTTCCTCTTTGGAAGCCCGGGAAGTTCGTCTCCAGTAGGTGCACCAGACACTGTTCGCCCGTCACCATCGTCCCGTTTGCGAGCCTGATGGCTTCAAGTCTAGCGTCTGAAGTTCTGGATAAGACCCTGCATAGTCTCGCGGTTTCAGGCATGCCTTCCACCGACTCGCAGAATCTCTCCCAGCTTTCCCTTTTCGCCCTCACCACAGAATCCCTGTAGGCCTTCTGAGCTCTTCGGTAAAGATCCCAGTCGGCCTGACGGTCCGTGTTCCTGGCTCTATTCCAGGCCCGACGTGCCGCACCTCTGAGCTCCTGCAGTTTGGGGCTCCACCAGGAAGTACCCTTGGTGTTTCTAACTGTCCTTTCTGGACAGTTCTTTTCGAAGCTGTCAGACAGAGCCCTCTGCAGATGGTCCACACAGAGCTCTATCTCCAGCGCGGTCCCGTGCCTCCTAGGGAAGCCTCTGAGACCTTTCGCTAGATCTTCTCGATAGGATTCCCAGTTGGTTTTCTTTGGGTCTCTTATTATAACCTCTTCAGACTTGACCTTGGCCATTCTGAAGGTGATTTGTCTGTGATCCGACAGCGAGGGCTCTTTCGAGACCCTCCAGTCAGTCACCTCTTGAGCTATCTGTTTGGAACAGATTGTCAGGTCCAGCACCTCCCTTCTCACCGCTGTGACGAAGGTGGGCTCGTTACCCTTGTTGAGAATTTCCAGGTCCGTGGTCACCAGAAATTCCAACAGTCTTCTACCTCTCTCATTGGTGTCCGTGCTATTCCATACCGTGTGGTGCGCATTTGCGTCGCACCCCAGGATTAGGGGAATCCGTCTCTCTTGGCAGTATTCTGCCAGACGTATCACCGGCGTCGGTGGCAGCGAGCCCCCCTCCTCATGCGGGAAGTAGGCCGAGCACACCACCAGTTTCCTGACCTCGTTGGCCTCGCCGGCGATTTCAATCTCCGCTGCTACCACATCTCTAGAACAGAAATCGGGTATTAGTCGGGCTTCAACCCCCTTGATCGCCATACAGGCTCTTGGGCGTTGCTCTTGCGGGGCCCTAAAGAGCCTTCCGCACCCCGCTAATCCCCTGACACAGCCTTGGACCAGCCAAGGTTCTTGTATCAGTGAGATCGCTGTGTGCACCCTAGCTAGGTGCCTGGCAAGAACGGCCGAGGCCCCTTTGCTGTGGTGCAAGTTAATCTGGGTAAAGGTCACCCCGGTTAGGCCCGTGAATTAGGGCGCAACCCCTGGGTCAGACCTTTTCTGCCCCTCCACCCCTCCACTCTGGGCCGTCCCGCTCACCCTAAAGGTGACTCGGTCCATGCCCAGGTAGGGCCTAAACTCCAGCTTCCTCAACTTGAGGACGCTGGACTCTGGAATGCCGAGAACCAGGTTCCTACCCTCAGGGGTAGCCCCTACGTTCTCAGCAAAGACGTTCCAGCCCGCGGTGCCGAGGCCGGGATTCTGCCGCTCCAGCCGCCCCAGGACAGCGGTCGCGCTCTCGAGACGTCCCGAGAGCCAAACCACCGCCCTGTACCGCTTTTGCAGCGCCTCCACGCCCACCACCCTAAGGCTGGCCCCTTCCCACGGTGCAATGACGCTGATCCGTTTTTCCAACCAGCTCAGCGTCTCCGCGTCCGCGCATCTGACGACAGCCGCCCCAGCCTTCAGATAAGTGCCGTGGAATCTAGGCACGGTGCCCTCTCGGATCCCGTCGATCTCCTTGGAGACCGCACCCTTCAGCAGCTCTAACCGCTCCGCAGTCATCACCACTTCCGGGTAGCCCTCCGCCACGATCACCCTCGTCAGGGGGTCGGCTGTGCTTGCGTAGGACCCAGCTCCCTGAGTCCTACTCTTCTTCCTCGCTCCCTCCGTCGACGGTGGGGTTTCACCGGGGCCCACTCGGCGCTTGTTACCGGCGGTCCCCTGCGTCCCCCCGACCGGCGTTTCGGGAGCGACTGTAGGTCCGGGGAGTCGGGAGGGCCCAACTTGAGCCCTCCCCTTCTCCTTCCTCGCCTTCCTTTTCTCCGCCCCACTGCGGTTCCTCTTGCGAGGGCCCGCAGTGTCCGCGGTTTCGACTTCCGCAATAGTGATGCTTTCCAGGCCCGTGAGAGCCTGTCCAGCCTCCACCATTGCGGCTTCCTCGCCTCCGGAGGTCCCCTCTGAGACCTCCATTGGCCTTTCGCGTTCTTCATTTATTTTAATACAGTTGGTTTCCATTTTGGTCCCACGAGAAGCTAGGGAATCAAACGGTCCGCCCGGGCAGAGCCCCGCATACCCGGGTAAGGCTAAATACTCTGGGGTTTCGCCCGGTTCCCCAGAGGCATCGTTAGCGACACTGCTCCTCCAGTGCCACGCAGCCTTCACCACGATAGCTCCCAGCTTGGCTTGAGAAGCTGGTCCACGGCAACAGCCTTCCCCTCCCTCGGCGGAGTTTTACGTCCGCCGGGCCGGGTTATAGCCGCTACTACCCGGGAGATCCGCATCCGGCACACAGGGGGTTTAGGCCCGGGCCGGAGCCCCCCTCCCGGGCGTCCTCCTATCCGCCACCTGGAGACGCGCTCGATAGGTAGCTTAACCCGCGAGTTTTGTTGATTAGTGTATAAAAATTATTTTTCCTAATTTTCATACCTTTATCTCTCTTATCCCATTTTCGTATATTCTAATAATTTTTTTTTTTTTGGAGGCAACACAATAAATCCAATTTTTCATTAATTATAAGCCTTGTACTAATGAATTTCTACACTTTTTTTAGTAAGTTTAAATAATAAAAAAACTAATTTTTTTTAGTTATGCTATGTTAACATACGATTGCTCCTCAAAAGATAATGAAACTTAAATATTTAAAATAAACTTTTCTCTGTAAATTATTTAGACATTTTATTAACACTTTAATAATCTTACATGATCTTACATTATTTAATTAACACTTTAATAATTTTATATGAAATTTTTCAAGATTTAAAGAGTACATTAACATTATTTAATAAGACAAGAGAGAGTGAGTTTGGTTTATATTGATGGAAAACAGTTCATTTTGAGGGTTAGTGTACTAATATAATTGATACCAATCTACTGAAATATCTAATTAAGTCTGCTACTGATTTGCTAGAATTCATTGCTAAACTTCTACACATTTTGCTTGTTAACCGCTTCTTTTTATTTGCATTTTTATTTTCATTTTTTATTCTTTTCAGTAAACTTTTAAAGTTCGTAATTAATTTTCTTTAATATTCTTTAAGATTTGTACATACGTTAAAAAGATTTAGATTTATTTAATTTTAAGCTACCAATTAAACAAAAAAACATAATTAATTAAACAAAATTTTTTTTTTATTATTTTACTATTCTTTTTTTGTACTTTTTAAAATGTTTTATACTTTTTAAATGAACGTTCTTTAATTTAATCCTTTAACGATAGGACTCAAGTATTCCTGCTATCCGATCATATTTCAAAACTATTGATCCTTTATTAAAAATGCAAATATCATTTGATATCTACGAAATTCATAGTATAAGAGTTTTTGATGATGTTTTTTTCAAAAAGATGTTTCCTAAGGTCGAAAATTTGAAATTAAAAAGTGAAAACTTTGAATGATATTTACATTTTCAACCACTTCAACGTCAGCCATGGGTCCGTCATTTTGAATTTTGAACTTTTGACTTCAGAATCGAAAAGAACATCATCGAAAATCTCTGTATGTCAAGTTTTATAAAAATCCTTTAGAACCGACTATATTGGCTCCGTCATCTTGGATAACAAAATAATTTATTTATGTACTTTAACATAATTGTTTAACCTTTTAACGATAGGGTTTACTGAAAGAGTGAATTAATGGAAAAGTTAAGAATTTTTAGGGATTTTTAGAGTCGTTAAATATGAATCTGATCTTAAAATTTCAAAATTTTGTTACACGCGCGCGCGTGTGTGTGTGTGTGTACGCGAGTGCGCGTGTGTAATGGATATACTTTGATCAATTTTCTTTTTTTTTTGCTTTTTCATATTTTGCTAGCTTATTTTTTTCGGTGAGTTATTTTTGTTTCTTTATTTAAATTAGTTGGAGAATCTGTACCCCTTCCTAAGCCTCGAAAAATTAACATAAGTAGAGGTAGCGCTTTGAAATCTATGAATCATAAAGTAACTCTGCCCTTGGAACTACCTAAAATTTTAAGCATGAGGCACGATAACGCAAATGTTTTATTACACAAATGTATAAATTTTGAAGTCAATGAAGCATATTATAACACTTCAATTGTCGATGATTCGTCTTCATTGAACAAATATGATACTGCTATACTTAAACCAGAAAGGACAAAATCGAAGGATAATTATACATCTCACAATGAATATGAGATAAATCAGAAGCAGAAAGAGATACCAGAAACTATTGGCAATATTACAATCAAAGGTCATACATCTTTAGAATCAAGTCGACATTCAAATGAAGAAGTAGAAAGCAATTTTGATATGCAAAGTTCTATGAAACTAATTCGTGTTGATTTAGAAAAAGAAACTCATTCGAAATCCGAAAATAAATTTTCGGGTGGAGATAAATTTAATCAGGAAAAAAAAATTAGTTATTGTCAATAACATAGAAAATCGTAAATCATTAAATTTGAACCTGTATTTAGATAATAACCCGAGTGGAAATTTGTCTAGCAAAAGTTATTTTGCAGCTAGTGGCTAGATCATGCAGGCTAGATATGATATCTAGCCATTGACTAGCTCAGTATGAACTATAATTTACGTTACTTCTTGGCTATCCAGTACTTTTCTAGCCCCTGTACTGTAAATGTTGGAATAGATGGCGCTTGGGAACCTTTAAAAAATTAGCTAGCTATTGTCTAGCCATTATTATTCAAAAATTTGTTAGCATTTGAAAAGTGAGTTATGTCATTCTCGAACTATTTCTTTAATGGCTGTCTAGTAATTATCTAGCCAGTATTATATATAGTGGAAATTTAAACTCGTCACTACCCCAAGACATTAACTAACCAATTTGTGTTTTGTCTAGCCCTTGGCGAGTAATGTAACGCTTAAAAGTCCTAGCTACTGAACAAACATATACAGGGTGACCCATTTTAACTATATATCTTAAAAAAGAAAAATTTCTTGGTAATTTTTAAACATTTACTAACTACTCTTACTAACTTACTCTTTTATATAGAATTAAAATTTTTATCATTTAACACATTCATATTTATATAAGCAATATTGATGTGCTGTCACAGCATAACAGTAGAAAAAGGTAAAAATACAGCACGATCTGACATATCAGTAGAGAGAGATTTGAAGAAAATTATTGCATTGTTTACGTTAAGACAGTTAGGGTTAATAATGATGATTTTGAGAGTAGGAAGTAAATTAGTAGCTTATTTTCATTTATTAACTCACGCAGTTTTTAAGTCGATGTTATTTATGTGTGCAGGTATTATTATTCATCTAACATTTAATAATCAGGATATTCGATCATTAGGAAATTTAAATGAATTTATACCTTTCACTATAATAAGATTTTATGTTGCAAATTTATCTTTATGAACATTTGAAATTAAATATTAAATAAAGTTGTCTAATAATTAACAAAATTTTTATATCATAAAAGGAAAATTTAAAACGTATATGTTATGAAGATCTAATAGCGTAGTGAGTAGAGTGAATTACTTGTAATCCAGCTCGACAAGGGTACCAGGTTCGAATCCCGACTGCCATCGATAGAAATTTTAAATAATATGTTAATTTAATATAGTTATACATGTGCGTGTGTTAAATAGTAAAATTCTCAGGAATTATCACAAATATCTTGTAAAAAAATACAATAATTAAAAAGAGTAAATACAATTTTTTTCGTATACTTTTTATCTAGCCCACGCTACCTAGTAGCTAGATAGCTTTTCTAAGCTCGCCACAAAACAATAATGTTTGTCCAGTAGCTAGGACTTTTGAGCGTTACATTACTGGCTAAGGACTAGATAAAACTACTGGCTAAGGGCTAGATAAAACACAAATTGGCTAGCTAATGGCTGGGTAGTGACGAGTTTCAATTTCCACTCGGGAAAGAACATACTGTGCTTGGTTCCATAGAATTAAATGTATCTCCAGTGAAATTGTTTTCATATAAATGTAATATAAGTTCTAAAAAGAGCGAAAATAATTCTTTGGAGCAAGATTACAAGATAAAATTTGAAAATATTGATTTATATGAAAATTATCAACGTGATTCACGGATGATATTAGATGATAGTTTTCTAAGTGTAACCAAACTGAATCGCATGACTAAACCGAGAAGCGAACAACTGAAACTGTTGCATCATCGATTCGCTTGCCAAGGACCCAATGTGAGAAAAGTTTCTTCTTGCGAGATTGAAGAAAATGTTGAGACAATAAATCTGAAAGACGCAACGTGCGATGCAGCAAAGAAGAATGATTCTGAGAAAGATAAAAAAATATACACGGTAGTTTCATTATTTTGAAGAAACGAAGACGATATCTTACTTTGCCTCCGGAGGACATTACGCATGCTTTGAACCTTAACGTCTCCGCACAAAATCTCACACTTTTAGATGTCACAGAAAAGAACTGGAAGCAAATTGTGACAGGGTATTGCACTAATCATGCGGGAAATCTGGATAAGGGAGAGTCATATGGTGAATTAATCACAGGTGCATGTTGTACTAATTTCTATTTTCACCCTATTGTCCCTCCCACTTTTAACTCTTTTTAGTTTCTTGTCTTATTACAGTATCTCCAAATGATGTATATACAGGAAGATTAGGGAAATTAACTTAAATTTAAAAAATAAATAACTATTAAAGTATTATAAAAAAAAAATTTTTTTTAAATATCTTACCGAAAAGTGTTGAAGCAAAAGCCTAAAACATTTTTGATACAAAATTTAGTCCTCTCATTATACTAGATAGCGATATTTGTAACTTCTTGGATGTTCTTGTCAAAGTTCTGTTAAGATTACCTTGAATTTTTTAGATATAAATATATTTTTATTTTGTATTTTTGTAGCTCTTGATTCTTATAAAATTTATGATAAACATATAAAATGAGAAGTAAGAAATTATTTTTTACTACGCATATTTTAATTTAAAAATGTTTAAGTGTGTTCAATTGTCAATAACATGCATAAAACATCATTTTTATTTAAATTTCAAGTTTTCATTTTTTTAATGAGGCAACTTCTAGTAGAAAAGATTGTCAATCATTTTACTCTAAAATTATCAATGTTAAAAATTATTAACATTGATCATTAACATTGAACATCTTAATACTAGATAAGTATCTAACATAGAAAGCTGAATATAATTTCTGTTTTAGTCTCATAATTTATATAATTTAATCTGACAATTTATATAACTTATATTTAATCTTATATTTAATCTTATATTTAATCTTGTAATATTTTAGTCTATTTATAATAATTCTTATCTCTTTATAATTCTTATATCTATTTTTAAATTATAAATTTGTCCATTTTACTTATAAATTAAAAAGTTATTTTTTAAAAGTTATTTTTAAATATTATTATAAATATTATTATAAATAATATTATTATTCATAAAGTGAAGAGAAAAGAAGAAAAAGTATAATAAAATATTTTTTTATTTT
Organism: Crematogaster levior; assembly: GCA_901521435.1. NCBI lineage: Eukaryota > Metazoa > Arthropoda > Insecta > Hymenoptera > Formicidae > Crematogaster > Crematogaster levior. The sequence goes on along the minus strand of CABEGB010001275.1, from coordinate 40,641 downwards.
ATTATCTGATAATTAATTTGAAGAATGAAAGCGTTAATATATCACGACATTTTTAAATAATTTATAATTACCTTACAACCTAAAAATATTATCATTAGTAAGATATTAATAGTAAGATATAATATCTTCAGATATAATATCTTTATATCAGAATATTTTTTCGAGTTTGCATAAATAATATCCATTTATAAGAGGTGATGGTTACTTGCATTTATATTGAAATATTTTTTGTAAATATGTATTTTTAGTCAATGTTAAATCAGATAAAAGAGGAAGTTTTCTTACCTTGTAAAGTAAACATATTGTTGCATCCGCTCTCGGCATATACATATTATTAAAATACATATTCTCACCTTTATGTGTATCATAAAGCATTTTTAATTGGTTTTTTAATTATGGATATTACATTCTCATATTTTATCATATTCTCTGTTCTTTATTTACTATTCCATGAACAATATATTAAATTATTGTAATTATCAATTTTCTAAAAACTATTCTAGTTTTAGGCTTTCGTGGCCATTGATATCATTAACCGAGAGGGTTTCCGGATGGAAGCCACGTGCGTGTTGAGTACTTTGCCGACGTTTCGCAAACATTGCAGCTTGCATTATCAGGGCTAGGAGCTCCGATTCCTGAGCTCTTTCGGTTGCGGTAGTCCTTATATACCCCCGTTGTTCCTGATGGGGAGAGGGGGGGGGGTGATTTGGTCAGCCAATTAGAATGTTTTAATTGATCGGCCGGTAAATTAAAAAACCCGGGAGGACGGTATGCCAAATAGGATTTACTTGAAGACCTTTGTCACGGTTGAGGTTGTTTCAAAATTTCCAGACCTTCACGATATTTTCTGGCGAAATAGCTCTGTGAAGGGGCCAGTATGGTAGACTTATCGTACTGCACGGAATGTCCAGTCTCCATCCAGTGTTCAGCTAAGGCTGACTGAGAAAAATGGCTGTATTTGGCACACCGCTGATGTTCCTTGATCCGTGTACTGATCTTCCTCCCGGTTTCTCCTATGTATGTACACTTTTCCGCAGGCGCAAGGTATTTTGTACACACCTGGTGTTTCCAGGCGTGGTCTTTGATCCTTGGAATTTGGGAGTAATTGAGAAATCTTCTTTTAGGGTTTGAAGATCACTCTAATGTTATGTTTACTCAAAATTCTGCCTATGCGCTCCGTCGTACGTTGAAGATACGTAAGGACAGTCGTCTTTTTCTTTTCTCTCTCTTCATCTAGTGTTTTGGTGTTGTTGAGACTAGAGATTTTGTTCTTCAATCTCTTGGTTGTCTGATTGATGCTCTTGCTGTTGTACCCATTCTTAGTCAAGGCCTGATTAACACTTTCACAACCGCTGACACCAATGTGGTGTCATGGACAGGCCAGTCGTTGTATGCCGGTAACACTCATGTGGTGTCATTGGTAGGCCAGTCGTTATTTGCAGGTGACACTCACGTGGTACCATTGATACCGGCCACTGGCGACGTTTCACTGCGCAAATATGCGGTTGTGAAAGTGTTAAGATGTTTTAATTCTTCATCCAGGGAAGTTGGCTCAAAGATTGTGAGAGCTCTGTATATCAACGAACTGATAACTGAATTCTTTTACGAAGGATGGTGATGGGAGGTTGCGTGAAGATACCGGTGGGTTGGTTTTTGGTAAACCTGAATAGACAGAATTTTGAGTAAACATAACATTAGAGTGATCTTCACCCCAAAAGAAGATTTCTCAATTACTCCCAAATCCCAAGGATCAAAGACCACGCCTGGAAACACCAGGTGTGTACAAAATACCTTGCGCCTGCGGAAAAGTGTACATAAGAGAAATCGGGAGGAAGATCAGTACACGGATCAAGGAACACCAGTGGTGTGCCAAATACAGCCACTTTTCTCAATCAGTCTTAGCTGAACACTGAATAGAGACTGGACATTCCATGTAGTACGATAAGTCTACCATACTGGCTCCTTCACAAAGCTATTCGCCAGAAAATATCGTGAAGGTCTGGAAATTTTGAAACATCCTGACAACCTCAACCGTGACAAAGGTCTTCAAGTAAGTCCTATTTGGTATACCGTCCTCCCAGGTTTTTTAATTGACCGGCCGATCAATTAAAACATTCTGATTGGCTGACCAAATCAACCTCCCCCTCTCCCCACCAGGAACAACGGGGGTATATAAGGACTACCGCAACCGAAGAGAGCTCAGAATCGGAGCTCCTAGCCCTGATGATGCAAGCTGTAATGTTTGCGAAACGTCGGTAAAGTGCCTAACACGCACGTGGCATCCATCCGGAAACCCTCTCAGTTAATTTTTAAAAACTACTTTAAAATTAATAAAAATTTTAACTTTTTTTACTTTTCCATTTTTTTAATTTGTCATTATTTTTAATTTGAATTGTCATATCTTTTTTTTACAATACATGAAATAACTAAATTTGTTTTTTATTTTTTTTAAGCATTTTTGTTTTTTATTTTTTAGCATTACTTTCTCTAGAAGCAACTTAACATCGTAATTCATTCATAAATTATATATTATAATCCTCTTTAGTTTGAAAAAAAAATTGTAATGTTTGACTGATTTTGCATTTTGTTCATATACCAGCAGTTTACCAGGATATTCCATCCGAAACTGATATTCTGCTGCAAAAGGTATCGGATACTTTATCGAATGTACTACCAACTTTATCATCCCCGGAAACATCACTGCCTCTTGAGACAAGTTATACAACTACATCCATGAACATAAATGCTGTTCCCGATTGTTCAGCAATCAAGTTGGAATCTATTGAGATAAAGAATGAGCCCAACGAATTCCATACTAAGTCATGTATCGATTTTTCGGTAGAGAACTGTTTAAGCGCACCGAATATAACTGTGACGAACTCGCAGCAAGTTACTTCTGATTATGTATCGACGATAAGTGAGGACTTGTCGATTAGTGACTGGGAGTATCAGCTTCCAGCTCCACCGAGTGCCTTCCGCGATTCGCATTCACCTATTTTCGATGATTATGATACAGTCACGCTTGGATCAGTAGAAACTTTTAAGGAGCCAATCGCAAGCCAAATTGCAGAACTGAGTGATGCAATAGATAGTAACAATAAGAACTCTAATAATGCTAAATCAAAGAATTTATCGAATAATGTTGAAATGTATTGTGATCAAAAAGCGAAAGAAAAAATGGATCTTATGTCTGAAATAGAAATGGATATTAAGCAAACGAATAAATCTATTGTTAAGCAAGCACTCACTACTTCACAAAAGTCGAAGATTGACTCGGATTTGCGAAAAGAAATGATCTTGGAGCTGGAGAACAAAATAGAAACCAGTACATTAGTACAGACTATTAATAAAGATTTTGATCGAAGAAATATGGACAGTTTATCTGCACCAGAGTTAGCACCCGTGGATAACACTCTATCTAACTTTACTATCACTACTTATACCAAACAAAAGAGTTTAGATATTTTTGAAGAATTCGAGGAACCCAGTAATTATGCAAAAAATTCAGAAGAGAGATTTATTAAGACATTTGCCACACTGTCAAGGAATAACGGTGCGTGTAATTACGATAAGAATAGCGCAAGGAATACATATTTAATTAACAATCTATCGCACAATAGAAAAGCAAATAAATCTCAAGAATCGAATACGAATAACGCCGACTGTAAAATGGAGAAGATTCGCAATGAAAGTGAGTTGTCCTACAAGTGGCAGTCTTTCAACATCACTAATGATAAGACTAATATCCAGCGATCCAAGAGTTACATACTGATGTCTAACAATACCAAGTATCAGAATAAGGAAGCGCAAATCAATGCGAGAAAACACAAGTCGCAAATTGAGCCAGAGATTATTGGTATGAAGAAAGCTAGAAGCATTACTGATTTGAATGTTCATAAGTTAAGAAGTAACGAAAAATTCTCACAATGGAGAGACAACATACTGAAGGATCAAGAGAAACCTACCAAAGAGAAACAATTACAATCGTTGCAGGTAATTTAGTTTAAAAGTAGCGATTGTAAGATAAGCTAAAATAAATATGATAAATTCAATTCATTACATTAAAAAAGATGTATTGAGTATGCGAAGAAATAAAAATATTAGTACCTTGAATAAATTCTCGCTGTTTTTTCGTGAAAATGCTTTATTTAAAAAAAAAACAGGAAAAAACACTCCTAATGATTCTGCAAGTTCAGTTAGCGTCTGACATGTGTCTTCATGAAATAATGCCTCCAATTCTTCGTCTTCAAACTTTTTCGGTGCGTCAGAGTGCTCTTTATCTTCAACATCAAAATCATTATTTTTGAAGCGTCTAAACCAATCTTTGTTATTTCCAACAGAGCATGGTCGCCGTAAGTCTCAACAAGAATTCTGTGTGCTTCAGCTGCAGATTTTTTAAAATAAAGTAGTGCAGTAAAATTCCCCGCAAATACTCTTTTTTGGCACGAAACTCGACATGTTTAACACTATGAAAAAAAAAGTTGTTTACACTTCGGCGCAATGACATACACTGAATTTCAAGCTTGCTTATAGTACTTCCCTATAGATGCGTTACCATCTTAAACTACACGCACGCAGTTCTGGTAACATCATCTGTCTTGGAAAACAGCGAGAACTTATTCAAGGTCCTAATAAATCGAGGAATTACATAGACATTTTTGGAGACTACACTATTTGATTTTGTTATTACTTCTAATTACGTCATACATATATAATAATACATTTAATGATACAAATCGTTGTTATCATAATTTTTATTAAATATTATTGTGCTTAGACATGTACATGCGTGTCTAGTATACAACAGTATTAAAATATTATTATCAATGATGTTAATAATTCCATATCCAATTTTTATTAACATTAAAATACGTGAAATTAAACATGCAGGTTCTGAAAAGCATTTTGCCGCAGTTGAAGAATGCTCAACAGGCTGAAGAAAATGTGTCTAAAGATCATAATAACTCATTACTAATCCAAAAAATGTAAGTATTTATATATTGAATGTGCTCATCTCAAAAGTTTCTACAATAAATTGAACTTTAAGATCAAATAAATTACAATAAATTGCAATAAATCGGCAAACAGTTTAATCTTTTCAAAATAATTATCATTACATTACTAGTATACTCTTGAATATTCAAAATCGTCTTGACTTACTTAATTGTTTCTATTATAGAGGTAGTGTATTTATTTAAGATGTGAAAATAATTGAAGAATAAATTATAGAATATACGTCTCAAATCATCGAGCTCTTTCGTTATTCTTTCAACATATTCGATTCTAAAAATGATTAAGGAAGAAACTAGAATGTCCGGATATAGATAGATTTTTTTTTGTTCATCAATATTTTATTTTAAATGTCATCAATTTTACTTTATGATTTTGTGTTTAGCTCTTTCCAATTTATATATATATATATAATATAAATAAATATATACATAATCACATATTTTATTTAGAAAATTTGTTTTGTAATAATGAAATCACTTTTTAACAGATACGAGACCGAGTCCAACGAACATTTGGACAGAATGAATGCGACACATGAATCTCGAGAATCTTTAAAATCAGAATGTAAACCATCGTCAAAAGAGGAAAGCACAAAATGTTACATTTATACCGGTCCACCTGCGATCAGCCTGGGCAGTTGGTCGGAAAGATCCAGCGCTAATGTCCAAATCAAAGCGGATACTGATTACAAGCTGGGAAGAAATAATATGACTAATAGCAATAAGACCATCGTTAATATTAATGACACAAAGAACGAAAAGGATATTGCGAACTATACCAGCAACACTAAGAAGAATAACATTATTAAACATGAATTCAATATCGATTCTTTGACAAATAAAAATCCCGACGAATCAATCGCAAAAAAGTTAATTACGCATACAACAGCGTCGAATTTCAAAATATCGAACGGGGATATTAACATGGAGTCCGATTTGAAGAACGAAGACAGACCTGTCTTGATGGATGTAGAGTTGAAGAGAATGTCTGTCAAAACGCCGAAGGAAGTTCTGAAAGACGATGAGAATGAAGTCGATACTACATCGATGAATTTCAAAGAATTGATAAAGACATTCGGTCAATATGGAAATTTTAAACAAATACACTCCAATATTAATTCTCAATATAAATTCTCAGCGGATCATCGCAATATACAGTTGAGCGAAATAGAAAGAATCACGAACTCGAACATTAAGGAAAATGGTTATGCCTGGTTTATAAAGGCAACTAACCAAAATGATTTCTCGTTTAAAAATCAGTTTGAGATGCACGGCATTCAACAGAACTCACAGATGAAAAGGTTCACATCTGTTATAGGTGTAAATGGTATGAACCAGAATCTTGAGTCACAGAATGAAATATCTCTCAAGTGTAATACTAACAATGCTATAAAAATTAATCCACCAATGCCAATTGTAAAAGGATTCAAGATACCCACCATTGACTCTAAGATAAACAATAATCAGATGAACCACAACAGACTGTCACTGGTTGATGATTTTAACAAGAATGTACAGTCTTCTAAAAATTCGACAATGCCGGTGATAACAGGGGTGATGCTAAAGAACGCTAACACGAAACCTAAATTGATGTCAGTCCAATTAGACCCTCGGGATATGTTATTGGAGTCCATTCGGAATTTCGGAGGACGACAAAAATTAAAAAATGTAAGTATATTATGATATGAAATAAAATATAAAGCGTGCATGCGTATGTGTGTGCATGTACATATGCATGTGCGTATGCAACCTTTCTTTTCATAATTTTTGGATAATCTAATCTTTGCTTTAAGATCATAAAATCGAAATAGCGAATAAGCTGAAATAGATTAAGATATTAAAGTAAATATGATCAATATTGAAAAGCATGTGTAGCATATTACACGTTAATGGATGTAACGGATGATATTGATCATGAGATCGAAGTAAATGTAATCCGTGGTCATAAGCCGCAAGTTTTTCGGGATAAAATAGACGCTTTTGAAATTTATAATAAACGCAAATTTTGACAAAGATACAGATTATTTTCAAAATGTGCGTTTTGTAATCTTGTTAGTGGAAGAGAAGATGTCTTCACTTTTGCTACACTTTTTGCTACAAGAAATGTTATTATGCCAGTTCAATAACTGTGCATCAGTCATGATACGCAATCATAAATGTGTCTCTAACAATAAGTTAAAGGTACTATATGCAGTAAGAATAAGCATAACTTTAGTAGTGCTATTATATTTATGATTTTGTAACGTAATTAGGGTACGAGAGAATACCAGATAATATATGTATGGTAGAGAAACCCGTCTTTATTATATATTTCTACATACGTTCCCAAGACTCACAAGACCATACGACGCACACACAGCGTGTGTTCCTAAAATTATCCAACTTACACAACATCTTTCCCTTTTTATTTTATAACATTTGTTTATACTATACATGAAAGTCCTTAAGATAACTTGGTGGTCTTCTAACTCTAATGGTCTTCTTATGAGTGCTCGTTGAAGCTTTTTCGATATCTTGTACATTAGATCCTGAAGAGTCTTTTCGAGCTTGATAATACCTTCACCTTTCCTGTCTTCTTGCTGAATGATTTATGCATTTGAGTTGTTTCTTCTTGACTTTCTTTTGGTTTCTCAGGAACAAAGGGTGGATCTTCACTTATGTCCGTCATGGTGTTACTATCTAAGGATGCCGATGTTAAATGCCAACGATTTCTTCTCACTATACTTCCTTTATCAGTCTTGACCAAATAAGAATTCGGGGTATCCGCTCTATCTCTTATTCTGCCAGCGTACATCTGTGATCCAAATTCTATCGTTATTCTGTAATTGCGATAGTGCTTTAACGCGGTGTCTTCTGTTGTAATCCCTTTCTTGTTTATCCTTTCTTTTCCTTTCCTGCAGCAATATCTCTTTATGTTTTGCGTATGTCCCTTTTTGCTTAAGGTCGGAAGAAAAGAACAAATTCTTCTAGAAAACATTAATTCCGCCGGGGAGTATCCGTTCTCTAATGGAGTTGTTCTGTATGCTAATAATTCTAAATTTATATTATCGCATTTTTGAAGTATATTTTTGGCAATTTTAACTTCTGCTTCCGCTGCTCCGTTACTTTGGAGAACTAGTTACATGTATAAAATCATATTTTTGCGCAAAGTTTTTAAATTTTGTAGCAAATTGTGTTCCACAGTCGCTCCTAACAATCTCAGGTATTCCGAATCTTGCAAATGCCTCTTTGCACTTCTCTATAACTTCTAATTCAGTTAAAGTCTTTAGGTTGAAGATCTCTAAGTATCTCGAATAATAGTCAAATATCATGTTTTTAACTTAAAGAGGTCAATACCTATTTTTTGCCAGAGTCGACTAAGAAAATCTTCCTTCTTAAATGGTTCTTTAATGTTGGATCTTTCTTCAATACATTTCGGACAATTCTCTACAGTGTTTTTAACTGTGTGTTTGAACCAAACCACCATACTGCTTGGCTCTATTTCTACATTTATTTATTCCAAAATGACCCTCATGGATTTTCGAGCATTTCTGTTTATATTGAAGAAGGTATAATTATTCTAGAATTGTAAAGTAAAAGATGGTCTATATAGGAAATGTTATCTTTCAACTGATAGTAAAGGCTCTATCCCGTCTGGTATTTTAGTTTTTGGAGGCCATGAATTTAAGTAATAACAGAAATTTGGTGCGCTGAATTCAAATCTGACCTCAGAATTTCACCATCACGTCAAGATTTTGAGATATTCTAACCTAAAAGTGCGAAAATGACTGTTTTTAAGTATATTCAAGGTTAAGTTGTGTCTTCAGAGAATTTTATCGACAAAAATTATTAGGTTGTCAAGTATGAAATGGAGCAAAATTTTAATAAAATAAAACTCGATTTTTTTCAAATAAAAACTTTATATTTTTAATCAAAGTATGCACCCAGATTATCGATACACTTTTGCCATTTCAACGGTAGCTCGTTTATCTCTTTGCTGTAGAAGCCTGGCTCACGGGAGTTGATGAACTGTTGAAAGGCCGTTTTTACAGCCCCTGCGGAATTGAATTTTTTTCCCGACAAGAAGTTGTCCAAATTTTGAAAGAAGTGGTAGTCAGTGGGTGCAAGGTCTGACGAGTATGGTGGGTGACGGAGAGTTTCTAACTCCAACTGCTGTAGCTTCGCCACGGTCATTTGTGCGGTGTGAGGTCGAGCGTTGTCGTGCAAGAGGATGGGAACCGATCGATTGACCAATCTCGGCTGTTTAATCGCAAGATTTCGCATCATATCGTCTAGTTGCTTGCAATAGACAACCGCCGTGATCGATGTGCCAGGTTCCATGAAGCTGTGGTGGATAACACCTGAGGCAGACCACCAAACAGTCACCATCAGCTTCTTCTGGTGGATGCCTCGTTTGGAGCAGTGTTTTGGTGGTTCAGCTTGGTCCAACTACTGCGATGAACGCCTACGATTGTCGTACATGATCCATTTTTCATCGCAGGTAACAATTCGATTGAGAAATGGTTCGGTTTTGTTGCGAGATAAAAGAGAAAGGCATGCCTCGAGTCGTCGTTCTTTTTGCGCATCGTTCAATTCGTGCGGCACCCACTTGTCCAGCTTTTCAACCTTGTTGATTTGCGCCAAATGAATCAGGATTGTTTGCTTCGATACACCGAAAATTAATGCTAATTCACGTGCACTTTGGCTGGGATCCGCTTCCACGGTGGCTTTCAGGACATTATCCACCTGAGTCTCAGGTCGACCACGTGGTTCATTGAACAGGTCGAAATTGCCAGAACGAAATTTTTTGAACCAACGAGCTACCGTCGCGTTCGTAGCCACTTGGGTAGAGAACACACTGTTGATATTGTCGACTGCCTGCCGTGTTATGGCTCCACGGTGGAACTCATATTTAATCAAAACACGAATTTTGCTGTTTTTCATGACCTCGTTAAATCGTCGGTTGACAAAAAACTATTCAATATTTTTTAAATATTAAAAGTGATTCTGAAAGAGAAAAGATGTACCTTTTAAACAACAACAAGTTTATATCGAAAGATTGCACCAGAGTGAAGTTATACGCGATTGAAATCAAGGATATGAAGTTTGCTCCATTTCATACTTGACAACCTAATAATTACACTAGCATAAAGTACGATTCTTCTTCTTTAATTTCCGTTCTTGAACGTCCTGATATGATTTTTTTTCACCAAAATATTGTAGATTGAAGTTCGTGCTACTTACATAAACTCAGATGAAATGATGTTGTTTCCTCAATTGATGCATAAAGTTAATCAAGATAAAGCAATATCAGGACATCGTTCTTTAGAGAATTTTCAGGTTTATTCACACGAATTTCCACAAAATCCAAGGATCTCCTCGATCTCACGTTCGCTAGATTAAAACCGCCACATTAAATTCCGTGAATAAATGATAAATCTATAATTCAATGATACAGAGAACTTCCGAATGAAAGTTCCCGCAGTCACCTAAGATGTCGAACTTCAATCTACAATATTTTGGTGAAAAAAAATCATATCAGGACGTTCAAGAACGGAAATTAAAGAAGAAAAATCGTACTTTACGACAGTGTAATTAATTTTTGTCGGTAAAATTCTTTGAAAACACAACTTAACCTCAAAAATACCTTAAAACAGCTATCTTCACACCTTTAGGTTAAAATATCTCAAAATTCTGACGTGATAGCGGAATTCTGAGGTCAGATTCGGATTGAGCGTACCAAATTCCTTCGGGAATCAGTATTATATTCCCTGCGATATTAAATATCCTCTAATTTGTAGACCTGTGTAATTTTTTAAAGTTCTACAAATAAAGTCAGATTCCTGCTCATCTCTTATTCTATCTAAGAGATTTTTTGTGGCAGGTTTGCAATCGTTAATCTTACGTAGTCTTCTATTTCCTCGGATAGATCATCCTTATCTTTTTCGAATTCGTCTACCGGGCTTCTAGATAAACAATCCGCTAGTACTAACTGCTTTCCGGGTACAAATATAACTTTATAATTATATTGTTATGAATAAGTCTTAATCTTATTCTTTGAAGACGTGGACTCGTCTAACAGTTTGCTTTGTAAGATCTGCAATAATGATTTATGATCTGTTTCGAAAACTACATCTATACCTATAATGTATTCTTTAAAATGTTCTGATGCATAGGCCAGGGCTTCCTTTTCTATTTGACTATATCTTTACTCTGTTTGTGAAAGTATCCTAGATGCATAAGCGACAACTTCCCTTTTCCCGATCTTATCTTCTTGAAGAAGGGCGCTTCCTAATCTGTAACTGCATCTGCTTGAATAATAATTTTTTTTGTAATCGAAATGGGCTAAGTTAGGAGCTTGCAGTAGTTTCTTAATCCTCTCAAATGCCAATTATTGTAGTTGTTGCCACACGAAATGAGTATTCTCTTTTAATAAACTATTTAAAGGTTCTAACAAGAAGGATTTATTCGGCACAAACTTGCTTACGTTAAAGTTGACTATACCAAGGAAACGTAAGGAAGTCTTATCAGCAGAGGTAGGAAGTTTCAGAATAGTAGATATTTTTTCTGGTAGGATTTTAATCCCTTTTTTCTGAAATTTTATGTCCTAAAAACTCTATTTCTTTTTTCCTAAAAAGACATTTATCTTTATTTAGAGTTATTCCTTCCTTGCTTAATCTAGTGAGAACTTCTTTTAATATTGTGTCATATTTTTCTATTGTTCCTGCATGAATTAAAATATCATCTATACGTACTATTACTTTAAGGATACCTTATAATATTAGGTGTACAACTTTGCTTCCGCCGTTTTCCAGTAGATGGTTTTAGCGGTAAGTGGTGGTCGAAATAAATAGATCATAGACGTCATACAATAAACTGAGCATCTGTCAACATAATAGAAACATAGACTTCATAGAAACATTAGTCGATTTGTGTCTGCATCATAAAGTTATTCTCGATTGAAAATGTCAGTTTATGAGCCAAATTCTCGTCATTTGCGGGAGGTTTTAATTTTCTGCTTCAATATAAAGAAATCTGCGGCTGAGGCTCATCGAATGCTCTCAAATATTTATGGTGAGGCTGCTATTAGTGAAAGAACGTGTCGTGAGTGGTTTCAACGCTTCAAGAACGGTGATTTTTACGTCGGAGACCGGCATAGCAGTGGAAGAGAGAAGGTTTTCGAAGATGCAGAATTAGAGGCATTACTTGATCAAGACTTGTGTCAAGAAGAATTGGCACGATCGTTGGGAGTGACTCAACAAGCCATTTCAAAACGCCTCAAAGCCATGGAAATGATTCAGAAGCAAGGGAATTGGGTGCCGTACAAGTTGAAGCCGAGAGATGTTGAACGGCGTTTGTTTGCTTGTGAACAGCTGCTTGAAAGGCAAAGACGGAAGGAATTTCTGCATCGCATTGTGACTGGGGACGAAAAATGGGTTCATTACAATAATCCCAAGCGCAGAAAATCATGGGGAGTTCCTGGCCATGCTTCCACGTCGACGGCCAAACCGAATATTCACGGCTCCAAGGTCATGCTCTGTATTTGGTGGGACCAGCTCGGCGTAGTGTATTATGAGCTGTTAAAACCGACTGAAACAATCACAGGCGATCGGTATCGAACGCAATTGATGCGTTTGAGCCGAGCATTGAAAGACAAACGGCCGCAATACAACGAGAGACATGATAAAGTGATTTTGCAGCATGACAATGCTCGACCCCATGTTGCGAAAGTGGTCAAGACATACTTGGAAACGTTAAAATGGGAAGTCCTACCCCACCCACCGTATTCTCCAGACGTTGCTCCCTCTGACTATCACTTGTTTCGATCAATGGCACACGGCCTGGCTGACCAGCACTTCCGGTCTTATGAAGAAGTAAAAAATTGGATCGATTCGTGGATCGCCTCAAAAGATGATCAGTTTTTTCGACATGGGATTCGTACGCTGCCCGAAAGATGAAAGAAAGTAGTGGCCAACGATGGACAATACTTTGAATTATAAATATATAACCAGTTTTTTACAATAAAGCCTCGAATTTCGGAAAAAAAAACGGCGGAAGCAAAGTTGTACACTTAATATTTTTATAAAACTTTGAGAAAAGTAATCCGTTGCACAGTTGATACCAAAAGGCATTCTAGTATACATATATCTACCAAAGGGTGTGATAAATGTAGTAAGCAGCTGACTATTTTTATGAAGTGTGATTTGATGAAAACCCGCTTGTGCATTTAATTTGGTAAATATTTTTGAGCCTTTAAAATTAGCTGAAGAGGTGCTAATTTTAAAAATTGGGAAGTCAGCTCTCTTTACATTATTATTTAATTTTGTATAGTCGCAACATAGGCGAATATTATCGCTATTTTTCTTTGGTACAACGACAATAGGACTACACCACTCTGTGGGAAAATCCACTGGTACTATTATGCCTAATTCCATTAGTTTATCTAACTCGTTTTTCAATTTAGGCAACAAAAAAATAGCTACAGTTCTTGGGACTGATTGAAAAAAAGGTACTGCTCCTTCTTTTAACTGAATTTGAAGTTTATTCTTGAACTGTCCAATGCCTTTAAATAATTTGGAGTAATTTATTTAATTAAGCAGATATCGGAAACTTATTGTCCACTTTTGTTATGTTAACTTTACTCACCAAGTCAAATTCCCTGATTTCAGGTTTACCTAATAAATTTTGTTTCCTTGAATGATGTATATCCTGGCCTTAACCTTGCATTGTTTATACCATAAATTTGTAATAAGAAATCTCTTTACCGATAGATTTCTACCATCTGCACCTAAAATACTTTTAGTGGATTTAACTATTTTGTTACGATAATTAATAGGTATACAATTATCTGAAATGCAAGATACATCTGCACCTGTGTCTATGATAAAATCTATTTCTGAGTTTAGTTCTTGGATCATAATCTTAGCGGTAAGGTCTTTATCTGCTGCGGTATCACGCACTTTGCCCAAAAAGGCTGGATTATTCTCTCTTCTTTGTCAATGCAATGTATCTTCTTCGAACGACATTTCTTATCCCAGTGACTTCATTTATCACAATTTCTGCATCTGGAGTTCAGTGCTGGGCATTTCTTGATGTCCATATGTCTTGTTAAACTGCATCTGGTACACTTTTGCTCTTCATTACGTGGAGTGAGCTTGTTGTTTCCTAGGCCTCTGAATTGATGAATTTTCTTCTTAGTAATCTTGTTGATTTCTTTTAAGCCTGTGGCCACTTGCCTGATTACTTTACTTTTTTTTGCTTGGGTTTCTGCTTGACGAACCATTTCTATCGCCTTTTCTATCGTCAGGTTTGAAGGTAATTGTAGACGTTCTGATGTACGAGTGTCGCAAATTCTGATGATAATACGATCACGTATTAAATCTTTTTTTAATGTACCACGTTTTTGCCAATGTGTATAGTGCTGCTATAAACAGATCTACTGGTTCATCCATCTGTTGTATACGTGAATTAAATTTATATCTTTTGAATACTATATTTCTTTTAGGGGAAAAGTATGTATCTAATTTCTGTTTGACTGCATCGAATGTCGTTTTGAAAGATATCATCGGCATAATTTGAGCTAAAATTTCTTTTGCCTTTTCACCCATGATGTAACATAGGAGATCGATCTTCTCTTTGTCTGATCGATTTGTCATGTTCGACACTGATATATATCATATGAAACGTTTAATCCAAATTTGCCACAACTCTGGTTTTTGGAAATCGAATGATGCGGGCACTTGTATTTCGTATATTGACTTGTCTTCTTCGCCCGACATTTTTGCGAGTGTTCTACGAACCATCTAACCTCCAAGAAAAAGTTCTATCCGCTCTTCTTGAAAGGCGATCCCCGATAATTTCTTTATGCGAGGATCCCACTTCTGATACCATGTAGCGTAATCAGGGAACGAGAAAATACCAGATAATATATGTATGGTAGAGAAATCCGTTTTTATTACATATTTCTACATACGTTCCCAAGACTCACGAGACCATACGACGCACATACAGCGTGTGTTCCTAAAACCATCCAACTTACACAACATATTTAGTAGGTATTTATATACTTTTATGATTAACGGTATAAATGTTGATGAAGGTAAGCTGAGAATTCGGGCTAATATACTTTGAAAAATTTCTAGTAAACTTTTAAGATACTAACAAGAGAGGTTGCAGTTAATCGATTTTGATTTCCTTTTTTCTGGTGAATTTGTATTGAATTTAAGTTGATTCGTATTCGAACTTTTCGTACAAAACACTTTGTAAGTAATTGTTTTTTATATTTGAAATTTGGAAAAATTTTTATATTTATGTATATATTATAAAAAAAGATACATGTTTGTTGAGTGCCATTGGCGTAGTGGGAGAGCACAGGAATAGTAAGGCGGGAAACCTAAGGTTTCAAAACCCTTGGACTACAATTTTTTTTTTTATTTTATAATGTACGTATAATACGTATTATTTATTGTATAGAAATATATAGAAATAAATAATATATTTATTATTAGATGTGCATATATTTTCTTATATTTATTTTCTTATATATTCTTTCTTATATACTCGCATAAAATGATAATATAGATGAAATATTTTGACGGCAAAATATTTTACTTTTACTTTATAAAGATTTGTCCATGTTTTAAATTTGTTCTGTAACTGCTAATAGTCAGACGAAAGATATTTTACCTTGCCCGTATTATTTGTTCTGTATTTTTTAAAAATTGTTTTTGTAAAATAAAAGTGTGTATAATATTCTAACATTGTAAAAAAATTTTTAAAAATGAACAAGTCTTTATAAAGTAAAAATATTTTGCCATAAAAATATTTCATCTATATTATCATTTTATGCGAGTAAATATAAGAAAATATATGCACATCTAATAATAAATATATTATTTATTTCTATATATTTCTATATAATAAATAATACTTATTATACATACTGTTGGGGGCGAAAAGATCGGACTCGGAATTTAGCACGTACAGTAAATGTATTTGTTCGTGACTTTACAAAAATGATGAGACGATGTAACCACCGATCTTATTGTAACATAACTAATTAAAACGCGTATGTCACGATTCGCCATGCCACTAGTTTAGTATATAGCGGAACAGAGAGAGGGCAGCACAATAACGATCTGCATCGATCCATCCTAACAACTTCCCTATCGATGTGGATAGTAATACAAAAAAATAAACAATGCTATTAATCTTAACACTCTAAATTTAACATTTTAATAGCTCTATCGTGTTTAACTTTCGGTAAAGCTTTCGTAAAAACATCAGCAAGCATCAGCATAAATCTGTTCTTAAATAATCTACTTTACTCTCATTTTTATCGATTAATTCTCGTGTAAAATGATATTTAATGTCTATAAGCTTGCTTCTTTTGTGAAATACTACGTTCTTTGCAAGCTCTATTGCACTCTGGCTATCACAAAATACGCTCACTGGACCTTCTACAAGATCATGGAATTGGATATAATTTAACAGTTTTTTCAGGTACACAACTTCTTTTGCCACTTCTAATAAGACGTACTCGGCTTCCATCGTTGATAGGGATACCGTTGGCTTTCTTGGATTTCCAACTTATCACTCCTTCTGCCAAAGTTAAAACGCTTCCTGATTGTGATCGCCGATCTTCAGAGTCGCCTGCTCAGTCTGAGTCCGTATACGCGTTTAACTTTTGGTTGTTTTTCTCGTATTTGATGCCGTAGGTTTTCATTCTCTTTAGATAAAGCAACACGCGTTTTGCCAGTTGCCAGTGCCTTTCTCTGAGATCTGAACAAAACCTACTTAATGTATTCGCAGCATAAACGATGTCTGGTCTGGTCGTATTTACCAAGTGAATCAGACTTCCTATAAGTTCCCTGTAAGGGCGATTTTTCATCCGGTCTCTTTTTTCGTCGTTTTCCGGTCCTAATTTCTTTGTAATTTTCGTGTTTGATTCTATTGGGGTAGACACAATCTTGGCTAAAATGTTGAACCTCTTCACTAAGTTGTTTATATATTTTTCTTGAGATAATTTGATACTACCCGTATCGCCAACTTGTATTCCTAAGATATCGGTAATTTTTCTTAAGGCCACTATTTCGAACTCCGATTTC
Organism: Crematogaster levior; assembly: GCA_901521435.1. Lineage (NCBI taxonomy): Eukaryota > Metazoa > Arthropoda > Insecta > Hymenoptera > Formicidae > Crematogaster > Crematogaster levior. Next base: position 23,543 of record CABEGB010001275.1, on the reverse strand, counting down.
AGTTTCTGTTTTACAATGCTTAACTCTTTTAAGTCTTTCGAGGCCAAAATAATATCATCTATGTATATTATCATTATAACGCGTTTTTCAGTTTTACCGAATACGTAAAGACACGGATCAGCTTCATTTCGACATCCACCTTGTCGAGTCACGAATTCGTCCAGTCTCTTATACTACTCACGTCCTGATTGTTTGAGACCATACAGTGGTTTGTGCAATTTATCCTTTCATCGTTCTTCTTCATGAATGGTTTTGGTTGCTCCATAAAAACTTCTTCGTAGAGATTTCCTTGCACATATGCAGACACTACATCCATTTGGTGTACATGCATTTCTTTCTCGACTACTGCTGCGAGGAGGGTTATTATAATTTCGTAGCAAGCAACTGGTGCGAATATTTCTTCGTAGTCGATACCAGTTTCTTGAGTATGACTTCGAGCCACCAATCGTGCTTTGTATTTTTCAATGTTTCCTTTTAATCTTAAATATCCATTTGTTTGTAAGAACCTTTTTATTTTGGGGTCGAGGTACCAATGACCACGTTCCGTTTCTTGTTAAGGTTTCAAATTCTTTCTTCATCGCTTTTAGTCTAAAACAACCCGTAGACTCGAACGCTCGGGCGTAGCTCGTCGGATTCCGGGGTTCGATGGGTCTGAGTGAAATGCGAAACGGTTTTGACAAAACACCTTAATTTATTACACTAAAGTTACATACATGTATACAAGTTCCGCGATGAGCGGATATACCATGCGCGGGGTGCGCTGTAGCGCTCGATGTTCCGCGGCTCGCGCGGTAGCGTAATGCGGATCGGTACGCACGACGGGCGCACGCGGCGGGCGCGTGTTTCGGCGCGGCGCGGTGTCGCGGACTTGCCGTACGTATGGCGGGCGCGTTTAAAAGTCCGCGGAGATGCGGAAGTTTGCGGTTCGCGTACTGGAATGAGACGATCGGGCCGAGAACGCTCGGCGGAGGCGGAGCACTCTCCACCCCGGGCGCTGTTTACCCGGAGAATTCGGTGTCTAGGAAGCAGCTGTCGAGAACGCTCGACGGAAACCGAGTACGCTCGACTCCCTGGTTTTGCGGCTCTTAGGAACAGGTTCAGGAATAGCTTACTAGCGTCGGCTGGTAGCGTCGGCTAGCAAGCTCTGGAATCGGTGTAGAGATCTTTTTGGGACCCTTTTTATATCGGAAAAGTGTGAGGAAATGTGGAAGGGAAATTTCCCCACCCGGAGTATGTGCGCCGGGCCTGAGTGGGGGATACGCTTGGGCTGATGTTCGGCGGCGGTCGGGTTTTCCCGTGCTTGCTCGGCGTCGGGTATCGCGAGGCTGTGTGCCTCTAGCGATCCGTTTTGATAAAGTATTAAAAAATGATGTGGGGCGCACCGCGCCCCAGTTGCCGGTTTCGGTGGGTGTTATGCCGGCGGAACGATGCTATATTTTACGGGGTGCATCGTTACATCACCCCCCCTTTCGGATAGCGCGAAGTTAGGCGTTTACTGCCGCTTATTTCTTTTGGATTGACCTGACCTTCCCGCATGCGTTGAATCGGATATGCCAACGGTCGGCGCCTAATCGTGCCTTGTATTGGCGCGATACGTGGGCCGCAAAATATGGCACATCTACGGTTACGCCTGGCGCAACTTCCACCGTGACGGGCGGAGGTGGCAGTGGCCCCATCGGTCTTGCTGGCTCAAGAGTTGGCCGTTTCGGGGCGGCCGGCGGCGGTTGGTTCTTCCTCGGCAACGGTGGTGGCGTTTCCAGAAGCCACTCTTGCTTCCTGCGGTTGGCCGCGTCCGACCGTTGGATCACGGATCCCACTTTGGGCACCGGTCTTCCCGTCGTGGTGGGTGCTGCTGCCGGTAGCCCTCGCAATCGGTTCCACCGTTTGTTTATGGCCGGATCCGCGGGATTGTATTCTCCGGGATCGTTGAGCAGCTCTTCGATTTTTCGCAGAATCTCCGTCTCCATAGTGCTTAGATAGCGGAATGGTCGCGGATCTGTCGTTCGTCTGTCTGTTTCGCTGTTCGATTGTTATTGCTCGTTGGTGTCGGGGTCGTCGTTGTTGTTGTTGTTGGAGCGGGGTGACAATTTCAAATCTTTGATGTGCGTGTGTCGGAACCATTTCCCCTTCTCGCTCCGCAAGTCTACAATTACGGGGGAAATGATTCGTCGCACCTCGAGCGGACCGACGTATTTCCCCGAATGGAAAAAAATTATAAGAAAACTATTCAAAAAATTATTGGAACACTACTGCGAACAATACAGGAAAACTATTAAAACACTATTGAAACACTATTGAAAAATATTGGAATACTACAATAAACTTATTATAACACTATTGAAATCCTATTCGTGAAGTATAGTGTCATTCACTGTAGTATTTTCGTTCGTATTTTCGTAACTACTTAAACACTTATACTAAAACTATTTGTAAATTATTCAAGTGAAGGAGACACCAAGTTTCACCCAAGTTTTCCAAAAAATAAAATTTGAAAAAATATTCAATCTAAAGCTATTCACACACTGATTCTTTATATGTAGATGTCTAAGTCGACTCGGGTCAGGATTCAAAGATTTTGGTCCAAAATAATACTAAAGAACAACAGCTGATCTTAGCGTTATTTTACCGATTTTAATCCCTAAATTTTTGGATCCTGATTTGAGTCCACTTTGTACCTACATCATATTTGAAATTAGTGTGTCATAAGCTTTATTTTGAGTATTTTTATTTTGAGTATTTTTGTGTTGAAAAATTTGGGCGAACCGCCTACAGGTTGTTGGCGTTTGTATTTTTACATTTAAAGGACGAAGATGTAAGACTATAAATTAGATTTAAATTTATATTTATTGCACAAAAATGAAAATAATATATTATTATAATATAGTATATTGAGAAACAATATAAAATATAAAGGAAAATATAAAACAGGAAAATATAAAACATTTTAAATAATAAACACTTTAATAAAATAATTAAAATCGAAAGATGATTTTAATTCGTTGTTGGCGTTAGGCTGACGTTCGGCGCGCAGATCATTTATTGGTTGAAAAGCCTTCACGTGGCCAGTTTGCCTGTCAAATAATACTTTTATGTGTTATCTTAATTACTGGCGAAGAAAAGACTATTTTCAAAGTTAATAAAATAATCTTAATCTAGTATAAAAGAGGATGGACCATTTGGGCTGATTTTGACCTCCCATAAATTTCGTTCAAGTTCATGAAATATATATATCTTGAATAATTTGAATACAATCACTCAAGATATAGATTTTTTATGAGTTTGAACAAAATTTGTAGGAGGCTAGAATTGTGTCCCAAATGGACCCTCCTGCTTATACAATATGTTTGTTATATAAATTTTATTATAATATTGTAATATACGATAATATATTAATTTTCCTTTAACAAAACAGAAAGTAAATATAGTCTTGTGACTATACGTAAAAAAATTAAAAACATCTTTTAATATTACATAAAAATAGAAACATCTATTTTGATATAAATAAGTAAATATGTCTTATAATGTTATAAACAAAAAACAAAAATAAAGAAACATTTGTTTACACTAAAATTGACTTAAAAATAATTATTTCTTTTTTTATATACTTTTTAATATATTATCGTCTATCCTTCTCTAAAGTTAATCTAACAATAATTTCATCAAAAGATATTACTCACCATTGTCCTCCTGCTTTTTTCTGCTTGCTCGAGGTACAGCGTTATTGCACTTTTGTCTCACTGCTGCTTTAAAAAGTTTTTGGGTGTCTTTATTGCACTCAAATATTGAAAACACATGTGCTGTAATAATAAAATAAAAAGTAATTATTTTGAAGGAAATTTTAAAAATAATTTGATAATAAAACATTACGTTATTTAATACAAATACATATATATATCAATTGTGTATGTGTGTGTGTGTGTGTGTGTGTGTGTGTGTGTGTGTGTATGTGTGTGTGTGTGTGTGTGTGTGTGTGTGTGTGTGTGTGTGTATGTACACATTAATTCTTCATAAAGTAAGATTAGGTTCCGAAACATCCTTTTTGAGGAAAATTTTACTGGAAATATAATAAAACACGTTATGTATTCTATATGTATTACATCGAGTAAAATTTCTTCTCGAAGATGTTTTGGAATGTAGCTAAAGTATACAAAAAAATATGAACTAACCTGTATGTATATTTTCTGTTTTTTTGCTTTTAGACGAGAATATCTTGTTGTTATAGGAATTTCTTCAGATTCATCTGTTAGATATTTTTTATAAGATCCTCTTTTCCCTTTCGACATTATGTCTGTTGATGCAGTATATGCTTATTGGACTATTTGCGACCGGCACAACGCGCACATGCGTCTACGTATTGTAGAAGTAAAGCCTTCTGATCACTTGTCCACTTCCTCTTATATTCGTATAAACGGACTAGGATTCAAGAAAATCTATACGCTCATTAAACTATTTACAACCGGCACTGGACCTGCACTGACCGGCACAACGCGCACATGCATAGACTGCACGCAGCAAGAGTAAAACAGCAAACTTCGTTGATTGGCTGCTGCTTGCCCAAAATCAACAGTATTGGATTTTGGGCAAGCAACAGCCAATCCATGAAGTTCGCTGCTTGACGCTTAATGCTGCGTGCAGTCTGCACTAGGCTTTACTTTTACAATACGTACTACGTACTACGTAGATGCATGCGCGCGTTGTGCCGGTCAGTGCAAATCCAGTGCCGGTCGTAAATAGTTTAATGAGCGTATAGATTTTCTTGAATCCTAGTCCGTTTATACGAATATAAGAGGAAGTGGACAAGTGATCAGAAAGCTTTACTTCTACAATACGTAGACGCATGTGCGCGTTGTGCCGGTCGCAAATAGTCCAATAAGCATATACTGCATCAACAGACATAATGTCGAAAGGGAAAAGAGGATCTTATAAAAAATATCTAACAGATGAATCTGAAGAAATTCCTATAACAACAAGATATTCTCGTCTAAAAGCAAAAAAACAGAAAATATACATACAGGTTAGTTCATATTTTTTTGTATACTTTAGCTACATTCCAAAACATCTTCGAGAAGAAATTTTACTCGATGTAATACATATAGAATACATAACGTGTTTTATTATATTTCCAGTAAAATTTTCCTCAAAAAGGATGTTTCGGAACCTAATCTTACTTTATGAAGAATTAATGTGTACATACACACACACACACACACACACACACACACACACACACACACACACACACACACACACACACACACACACATACACAATTGATATATATATGTATTTGTATTAAATAACGTAATGTTTTATTATCAAATTATTTTTAAAATTTCCTTCAAAATAATTACTTTTTATTTTATTATTACAGCACATGTGTTTTCAATATTTGAGTGCAATAAAGACACCCAAAAACTTTTTAAAGCAGCAGTGAGACAAAAGTGCAATAACGCTGTACCTCGAGCAAGCAGAAAAAAGCAGGAGGACAATGGTGAGTAATATCTTTTGATGAAATTATTGTTAGATTAACTTTAGAGAAGGATAGACGATAATATATTAAAAAGTATATAAAAAAAGAAATAATTATTTTTAAGTCAATTTTAGTGTAAACAAATGTTTCTTTATTTTTGTTTTTTGTTTATAACATTATAAGACATATTTACTTATTTATATCAAAATAGATGTTTCTATTTTTATGTAATATTAAAAGATGTTTTTAATTTTTTTACGTATAGTCACAAGACTATATTTACTTTCTGTTTTGTTAAAGGAAAATTAATATATTATCGTATATTACAATATTATAATAAAATTTATATAACAAACATATTGTATAAGCAGGAGGGTCCATTTGGGACACAATTCTAGCCTCCTACAAATTTTGTTCAAACTCATAAAAAATCTATATCTTGAGTGATTGTATTCAAATTATTCAAGATATATATATTTCATGAACTTGAACGAAATTTATGGGAGGTCAAAATCAGCCCAAATGGTCCATCCTCTTTTATACTAGATTAAGATTATTTTATTAACTTTGAAAATAGTCTTTTCTTCGCCAGTAATTAAGATAACACATAAAAGTATTATTTGACAGGCAAACTGGCCACGTGAAGGCTTTTCAACCAATAAATGATCTGCGCGCCGAACGTCAGCCTAACGCCAACAACGAATTAAAATCATCTTTCGATTTTAATTATTTTATTAAAGTGTTTATTATTTAAAATGTTTTATATTTTCCTGTTTTATATTTTCCTTTATATTTTATATTGTTTCTCAATATACTATATTATAATAATATATTATTTTCATTTTTGTGCAATAAATATAAATTTAAATCTAATTTATAGTCTTACATCTTCGTCCTTTAAATGTAAAAATACAAACGCCAACAACCTGTAGGCGGTTCGCCCAAATTTTTCAACACAAAAATACTCAAAATAAAAATACTCAAAATAAAGCTTATGACACACTAATTTCAAATATGATGTAGGTACAAAGTGGACTCAAATCAGGATCCAAAAATTTAGGGATTAAAATCGGTAAAATAACGCTAAGATCAGCTGTTGTTCTTTAGTATTATTTTGGACCAAAATCTTTGAATCCTGACCCGAGTCGACTTAGACATCTACATATAAAGAATCAGTGTGTGAATAGCTTTAGATTGAATATTTTTTCAAATTTTATTTTTTGGAAAACTTGGGTGAAACTTGGTGTCTCCTTCACTTGAATAATTTACAAATAGTTTTAGTATAAGTGTTTAAGTAGTTATCGACGAAAATACTACAGTGAATGACACTATACTTCACGAATAGGATTTCAATAGTGTTATAATAAGTTTATTGTAGTATTCCAATATTTTTCAATAGTGTTTCAATAGTGTTTTAATAGTTTTCCTGTATTGTTCGCAGTAGTGTTCCAATAATTTTTTGAATAGTTTTCTTATAATTTTTTTCCATACGGGTCGGAGCTAATTTCGAATTGAATCCCGCCGCCTTGTTCGAGAGCGGGTGTTCTTTCTTCCAAACCTTATCGCCAATCGCCGGTTTCCATTCGCGACGCCGCAGGTCGTAATATTTGGCTTGGCGTTGAAACGCCCGTGCCAAGTTTATCCGCACGAGTTCGAACGCATCGCTGAGGTGTCGTCGTAGCGCGGTGGGTGCGATTGCCGGGCCTCGCGTGGCCGGTTCTTCAGGACGTCGTAGCTCGCGCCCGTGGTTTAAGAATGCGGGTGTGAAACCGGTTGCGTCGTGCGTCGCGGTGTTGAACGCGAACTGTATCTCAGCTAAGTGTTCGTCCCAGGACCGGTGGCGGCGGTCGACGTACTGTGCCATCATCGTTTTTATGGTGCGGTTTGTGCGTTCGACGGGGTTACACTGTGGTGCGTACGGGGGTGTGAACGCGTGTTTTATGCTTAAGTCGTGCAGTGCGCGCGTTAGGTTCCCAGATTTGAGCTGTGTCCCGTTGTCGGATAATATTTCGGACGGGCAACCGTGTCGTAAGATGATGGCCTCCGTCAAGACCTGTAAGACGGCGGGAGTGGTGGCGCGTCGTAAGGGGCGGATTTCGACCCACTTGGTGAAACGATCCTGCATGTTTAGCAGCCAAGTGTGCCCAGTTTTGGAGCGGGGCAGCGGTCCCACCAGGTCCACCGTCACTTGTTGCCACGGGTGGCTAACGTCGGTGGCGTGTAGCGTTCCGAGAGGTTTTCTCTGTTCGGCTTTGTGAGCCAGGCAGTTCGTGCAACAGTGGACGTATTGGGTGATTTCGCGAAACATCCCCGGCCAATAATAATGTGTCGCGATGCGCGCGATGGTTTTCGCGGTGCCTAGGTGTCCGGCGGTGGGGTGGTCGTGGTATCGGGCGAGTACGGCTGGTCTTTCGTTTTTCGGTACGCATTCCTTCCACTGGTCTTCGAAAGCCAGATCTTTAAAGTCGAGTTTGTGGAGCACGTGGTGGTATAATTTGCCGTCCTGGATCCGGTAATCAGGGTACTCGCGGGGATTGTCGTGTGCCCGTTGCCATTGTTTGCGGTACCACGGGCACGTTGTTGCGACGATATTGGCGACTACCGGTTGTCGGGACAGCGCGTCTGCCACTCTGTTCAACGCTCCTTTACGGTACTTAATGTCAAATTTAAATTGCTGCAATTCGAACGCCCAGCGTCCGAGCCGTCCGGACGGCGATTCCAGCTTTTGCAGCCATCGGAGTGATTGATGGTCGGTTATCACCGTAAACTGATACCCCTCTAAGTACCCCCTCATTCGGCGGATTCCCCATAGTACGGCTAGGCATTCTAACTCGGTCGCGCTATAGTTTCGTTCGGCCTGGTTAAGAGTACAGCTTGCATACGCGATCACCCTCTCCCCTTCAGGGAAGTATTGGGTGAGCACTGCCCCCAGCCCTGTGGTGCTCGCGTCGGTTTGTAGCACAAAAGTGCGCGTGAAGTCGGGGCATGCAAGTATGGGGGCGGTGGTCAGCGTGGCCTTTAGCGTCTCTAGTGCCGTTTGTTCTGCGGGTCCCCATGCCCATCGGGCGTTTTTCCGGGTAAGGGCCGTGAGGGTCGCGGCTACGGTCGCGAAGTCCGGTATAAATCGCCGATACCACGACGCCATCCCCAGAAACTGGCGGATCTGCCGTATAGTTCGTGGGGCAGGCCATTCCTGGATCGCCTTTACTTTTTCCGGGTCTGTCCGGATACCCTCGCGGTCGATTACGTGTCCGAGGTATTTCAACTGGTTCACGCAGAACCGGCACTTCTCGGGGTTGAGTCGGAGGTGCGCTTCCCGGAGGCGGCGGAACACTTCTTGCAGCGTGGTCAAGTGTTCGTCGAACGTGCGGCTACAAACGATGATATCGTCTAAGTAGACGAAGACGCGGGGTTCCAATTCGGGGCCCAGTATTGTATCCAACAGGCGTTGGAAAGTGGCAGGTGCGGAGTGTAGGCCGAAGGGCATGACCTTAAATTGCATGAGGCCTTTGCCCGGTACTGTAAAGGCGGTGATCGGCCGGCTTTCCGGCGCTAGCGGTACATGCCAATATCCACTTTTTAAATCGAGAGTCGTCAAATACTGTGCTCCGCGTAGTTTGTCCAAGGTGGCCGTAATTTGTGGCAGCGGGTAGGCGTCGGGTTCGGTCACCTGGTTGACCCGTCGGAAGTCGATGCAGAATCTTGGTTTGCCATCCTTTTTCCTCACAATGACCACGAGTGAGCTCCAGGCGCTGTGTGACGGCTCGATGACGCCGTCCTGTAGCATTGCTTCTACTTCGGCGTCGATTACTGCTTGCATGGCCGGGTTGCGGGGCCGGTATCGCTGTTTGATTGGGGACCCCTTTTTCACGCGGATTACGTGTTGGATTTTGTCCGTGGGGACCCGTATGCCGTTGAATAAGGCAAGCTCTTTCCGTAAGAACTCCTGTAGGCGTTGGTCTTCGTCACCGGCGTGTGTTGCTGGCTCCGTGGACGTCCCGGTGGTGGAACAGCGCGGTGGTCTGGGTGGCGGTGGTATACTCTTCCGTGTTCGTGCCCACAGATCGATGCCTATCAGCATGGCGCTGTCCAGTGTGGGCATTACTCGGAACGTGTGCACGTGTGTACGGTGGTATATCTTGATTGGGCATGTAATCATGCCGCAGGTCACGGAGGCCGTCCCGTCAGCCAGGTGCACCGTTCCGCTGGTGTTGGCTAGCGGAAAGCCTTGGCTTTCGATTTTCCGGGCGGTATTTGTATCTATAAATGACGCTTCCGATCCGGTATCTATTAGTGCGTCCACCTGTAATAGGTGGACGTCAACCGTCAGGTGCGGTCGCGGGGTGAACTCTATTTGGCGGAACGGGGGGGTGCGGCCGCTTCTCCCCCGGTCCCGGCGGCGTTTCCCGGCGGCGGGTGGCAGTCCTTAGTCAGGACGCCGTCTTTTCCGCACTGCGAGCAAAATTTGCGGGGCGGTCGGCGGCAATCGAATCGGGTGTGTCCACGTTGCTTACACCGCCAGCAGCATTCCTGGCGGTCATAAGTGATGGTAGCGGTGCTGGCTTTCGGCGTGGGCTGCCGAGTTCGGCATTGCTCTTCGATGCTCTCGATCTCGTCGATTCGCCGTAAGAGATCGCCGGTCTGGCGTATACTCTCACGCGGGACGTAAAGCTTGAAGCGAGGGTGCATATTTTCGTACAGCGTGTCTATTTGTTCGGCGGTGGAATAGCCCCCGGCCCGACGCATTATTGTAGCGAGTTCCGTTGCGAACTTACGGTAGGGTTCGTCAGGTTTTTGGAGACGGGCCTGTATGTCGCGCACGAGTTGCTGCCGGTATCGTCGGGGCCAGAAATAGTCGCGAAAATCCTTCCCGAAGTCTTCCCATTCCAGCTATTGGTCGCGGGTGTTACGATACCAAAGAAGGGCCTCGCCCTTGAGCAATTCGGGTAACCCACTCAGTAGCTGGTCATCGGTCAGGCGGTACGCGGTCTTGAGTTCTTCCAATCGCTCCAGGAAGGCCACAGGGTCTTTCCCGTCAAAGTGACACCCCCACTTATGTATCTGATTTACGGCCTTTACGTGGGATTGCGCGTGGTCAGTGGGCGCGGTGGCTATCGCGGTGGTCGGGGCCGTACTCGCGTCCGGCTGTGGGGTGCGGAAGATATCGGGGCAGAGGGTCGCATGGCTAATTCGCTGGCGAAGTTCGTCGACCGTACCCCCGGTTTCGAGTCCGCGTTTCCCCGCCTCGTCGATTAGTTCGCTCTTACTGAGCCGGTATATCCACTCCTTAGTCATATTCTCGATTCGTGTTTCACTCTACGGACAGGTAAACGGTCCCTGTTCGGGCGCCATAAAACAACCCGTAGACTCGAACGCTCGGGCGTAGCTCGTCAGATTCCGGGGTTCGATGGGTCTGAGTGAAATGCGAAACGGATTTGACAAAACACCTTAATTTATTACACTAAAGTTATATACATATATACAAGTTCCGCGATGAGCGGATATACCATGCGCGGGGCGCGCTGTAGCGCTCGATGTTCCGTGGCTCGCGCGGTAGCGTAATGCGGATCGGTACGCACGACGGGCGCACGCGGCGGGCGCGTGTTTCGGCGCGGCGCGGTGTCGCGGACTTGCCGTACGTATGGCGGGCGCGTTTAAAAGTCCGCGGTTCGCGGCGCGGCGCGATGGCCCGCTATCGCCGTATTAATGGCAATAGCGGTGCTGGTGTAACGCGGCGCGGTCGGAGATGCGGAAGTTTGCGGTTCGCGTATTGGAATGAGACGATCGGACCGAGAACACTCGGCGGTAGCAGAGAACACTCTACTGCGCTCTATTCGATGTCTCTGGGAAAGGCTCGGTGCGTGCACAGGAACCGAGAACACTCGGCGGAGGCGGAGTACGCTCTACCCCACGTCCCGTATCGTGTTGGGATCTGCGGTTTGGCAGCGGCCGAGAACGCTCGGCGGAGGCGGAGCACTCTCCACCCCGGGCGCTGTTTACCCGGAGAATTCGGTGTCTAGGAAGCAGCTGTCGAGAACGCTCGACGGAAACCGAGTACGCTCGACTCCCTAGTTTTGCGGCTCTTAGGAACAGGTTCAGGAATAGCTTACTAACGTCGGCTGGTAGCGTCGGCTGGGAAGCTCCGGAATATCGGTGTAGAGATCTTTTTGGGACCTTTTTTATATCGGAAAAGTGTGAGGAAATGTGGAAGGGAAATTTCCCCACCCGGAGTACGTGCGCCGGGCCTGAGTGGGGGATATGCTTGGGCTGATGTTCGGCGGCGGTCGGGTTTTCCCGTGCTCGCTCGGCGTCGGGTATCGCGAGGCTGTGTGCCTCTAGCGATCCGTTTTGATAAAGTATTAAAAAATGATGTGGGGCGCACCGCGCCCCAGTTGCCGGTTTCGGTGGGTGTTATGCCGGCGGAACGATGCTATATTTTACGGGGTGCATCGTTACAAGTCATAAGTCAGCGTCTTCTCGTTCAAGTGCTTCGTCGACCGTCAATGGATCTTCCGTAATGAAATTCGCTACAGGATCTTCGATTGAGTAAATCTTTGGCCAGGTTTTCCTGTTCGGACAACTTTTGGCCTGCCTGGTTTACGTTTTGGAGTTTCATTTATGTTTGGTTCTTGATAGTCTTCGGTGTCATCATCTTCAGCTTCATCTGTTTTGTCGCTATGCAGTTTCCTTTCGTCTTTTTCTGTTTCCTCGTTTAGACTTACGAAAACATCATTTCCGGTTTCTTCATCAATTTTTTTGAAGATAACGTCTCTTGCTTTGATGACTTTCTTGCTGCCTCATTGCCACAGACGATAGGCTTTTGATTCATGCGAGTAACCTACGAGTACATATTCTTGTCCTTTCGGATCGAACTTCTTGCGTTGTCCACTCTTGTTCAATGCAATTGCTTGATTCCTTATGGTTTGTAAGAATCCAACGTACGGCTTTTCTTCGAACCAAGCTTCGTATGGCATTTTGTTATCAAGAGATTTTGTTGGGCACCTGTTCCGTAAGAATGTAGCAGCATTAACTGCTTCTGCCTACAGTGAATTTAGTAACTTCGCTTGAAGCAAGAAACAACGTACTATTTCCAGAGTCCGATTTACACGCTTGGCCACACTATTCTGCTGAGATGTGTATTCTACGGTTTACTTTCGATATTTTCATCATCAAGAAACTTCTTGAATTCTCCGGAAGTGTATTCCCTTACATTATTCGTCCTTAGTCGCTTTATAACGCAACCAGTTTCTTTTTCGACTCGTTTCTTGAAATTTTTAAATGCGGTTAGAATATCCGATCATCGTCGAAGCATTGTCGTTTCCATGTATCGGGAGAGATCATCTATGAATGTAGCAAAATATTTCGCTCCGCCTAAGGATTCCGTGCTCATCGGTCCACAAATATCCGAGTGTATAAGTCTGAGTTTTTCTTTCTGCCGGTGTCCCGAATCTTTGTAAGGTAATTGTTGCATTTTTCCTTTTATACAGATGACACAATCCGTACCATTAGTTTTCGGATTTAAATTCATGCCTTTGACCTTGTTATTTCTCTGTAGTTTTTTCAAATCGGTGTAATTGAGATGTCCGAAACGTTTGTGCCATCTCTCTAGGTTTTCGGGATTTGTAGTTGTTTGTAATGCGCATCTTCAATGATGTTTACAATTTATAAGTAATTTCCTTTTTCAGCTATTATTGCCGTTGATCCGTCTCTTCGTTTGACCATTGCTTTATCTTCAACGAAAACCACTTTGAATCCATTTTTCGTTATTTGCGAAATTGAAATTAAATTATTTCTAAACGCGGCTACATAGAGAGCGTTTGTTAATTTTATCTGATTTGTTTTATTATTGTTTCACATTTAGTCAGTTTCACATTTAGTTTTATTTCTCCAACGCCGATTTCGTCCATTTATTACATGCCGTGTTTACTTTTGTTTTTCCGTCTTCGGCATAGTAAACCTCTGTTTATCATTTGTCATGTGCTTCGTTGCTGCACTATCTAGGCACCACATGTTTGTTTTCATCACTTCGGCGTTACAAGCTATCGCTGTCATTGTGTCATCTTTTCCTTTTGCTTCGCGTTTCTTTCTCAAATAACAATCGGCGCCTCGGTGACCGACCTTTCCACATCGTAGTACTTTCCACTGAATTTCGGCTGTTGCTTCGATTGACTATTTTTATTTTTATTCGTACGAGAATTTGCGTGTTTCGTCTTGATATATAATGTCTCATCACTCGCGTCACTCTTCCTTTCTTTTTGACTTTTTTCATTTCTTTCATTTTGACGAGCTTCTTCCTCGAGCAGTTTAACCTTTAAGTTATTTACGCTGGAAATTTCGTCTTGCGATTCGATCGCCACGATGAACTTCTTGAATTTTTCGGATAACGACCCAAGCATCATAATAGACAATAAATCTTCGGGTATATTGATACCTGCCTCCGTTAACTGTTCGGCTTTGCTTGTAAAATCATTAAGATATTTTAAGATATTGGATGTGTCTGGATACTTTTCCATTCTGTACAGTTGCTCGTACAGTTGCCTTACGGACGGGATCTTTAGATTCATATATACATTCAAGTTCCGTCCACGCTATGTGAGATGTTTCGGCCTTCTTTATGTGGTTCAATTGGCCGCGTGATATGCTAAGCATATTCATGCCTTCTCGTCTTTCTTCGTCCATTCGACGCGATTTTCTTCAGTTTTTACTTCATCACCGTTAACGTATGGCCACAGCTCATTGCAAATGAGAACGCTTTTCATCTGCAGTTTCCAAGATTCGTAGTTTTCATCGTTTAGCTTCTCAATGCTTTGCGCACTGTTCCACGCTACCATTTGTTATGACACACGAATCGCGTTTTCTCACTGCTATTCTCGAGCGGAATTTTACATATTTCTATTGCCGATCGTTTCGTGCGCAACGAATGCGTCTCCTGGGCCCATAACCTGTTGAGCGAAAAGATCAGACTCGTGATTTAGCACGTACAGTAAATGTATTTATTTGTGACTTTACAAAAATGACGAGACGATGTGACCACCAATCGTATTGTAACATAACTAACTAAAACGCGTATGTCACGATTTGCCATGCACAGCTTAGTATACAACGGAACAGAGAGAGGGCACCACAATAACGATCTGCATCGATCCATCCTAACCATATATGTAATACTCCTATATTGCTAGTACCCTATCTGAGCAATGAGTGGAAGAGGTGGAAATACTACGGTGCAGACGTATATTCGTTTCTCTTTCTTCTGGAGTTCTGCAGCGCTATGCGCATGCGGTAAAGCGTCGCTGGGGCGGTTGTTAATCCCCTCCTCTTCTAATGCGTTAATGGATTTGCGTAAACAATGTATTTCACCAATCGGGCATTTAATATTCTTGACATTAGAACTAACGTGTAATATGTCTACGCTATCAAAAAGACAATTCCGTTATCAAATTCTCTAAGTTGATGTCTAACCAACAATCGTTTATACGCGCTTTTGATTTGTACGGCATTCCATTGGTCGTCTAAGAAAAGCCAACGCATGCGCACAAAGCTGTAATACTCGAGAAGAAAGAGAAGCTCATATATGTCTGCGCCGTAGTGTTTGCACCGTCCTCGAAGCTCTACTAGCAATATAGGAGTATTACATATATGATCCTAACACGTACATTAAATAAAATAAATAAATATAGTACAAGGGTTTTGGAACTTGGGTTCCTCGCGTTACTACTCCTGTGCTCTCCCGCTACGGCAATGGTACTCAATAAACACGTATTTTTTTAAATAATATTGTATATACATGAATATAAAAATTGTTCCAAATTTCAAATATAAAAAAAAATTACTTATAAAGCGCTTTGGACGAAAAATTCAAACACGAATCAACTGAAACTGAATACAGATTCACCACAAAAAAAGGAGATCGAAATTGGTGAAGAGTCAACCTCGATCTCTCCTTGCAAGTCTTTGTAGTCAAATTATATTATGCAGTTAAATTATTTTTCCTAAATGATTGAAGATCAAGTATTTTGTTCAATTTAATAGACGAGTTCAACATAAATTTTTATGACTCAGAGGAAACGTATGAAGATCTCAAAAATATAGTTTACGATTGTAATCGTGTATAGATTTGAATTCTTGAAAAATTGTGCGATAGGTTACTATAATGTATTATATCATGTGTATATGATGTATTATATATGTGTATATATCATATGTATTATATATAGTTCAATTCGACATAAGACCGCAAAATATTAATACATTCAAAACTTTCAAAATTTTTTGTTTCAAAATTTTATCTTTTTATTATTCTTATGTAATTTTATATAACTTAAATTATATCATCTGCAATTTTTTTCATTATCTATAAATAAAATATAAAAGTATAAAACATTCTAGATTGAAGCTAGATTAGAATTCAAACTCTATTAAAATTTGAAAATATTTTATAGTATTTTTACGGAATACGTATCCGTTTCTTTAGTTCGTCTCGTGGAAATCCCGGATTTCAACTCTACGCTCGAGTGAAGGAAAGGCTCAAGCCAGAGAAGAATAGAGGGGAGGAAAGGATAAGGAAAGACGAACAGATACTCTCGTTGACGAGCGAGAGAGAGAGAGAGAGAGAGAGACGCGTGAAGCGACTTGAACGCGTGAAGCGACTTGAACGCACTTTTGATGGGTCAACGTCTTTAAAAGACGCTATGACGCTCATAGACATAATAACATAGACTGCTTATGAAGTGGTAGGAGGCATCCTCCTGAGGGAAAGAAATAACATGAATAGTAGGATATCTGTCTCTCTTTGATGGGCGTGACCTATAGCATAATCTGCGCTCAATATACGCAGCTTTAAAAGAGATTAACATTTCTCGTCGATGGTAATATAAAGAATATAATTGAATATGATGTTACATAAAGAATATAAATAAATATAAAAAAATATAAAAGGATGGATAAAATAACTTCTGGAAACGCGAGAACTCATTTTTTTCATAAACTTAAATACTATATACATATACAGGGTGTCTCAGACTTCGCGCACCATAGGTAAATGGGAGATTCCTGAGATCATTTCGAGACGAAAATTCTAATACCAAAATGTCGAGGGTGCTATAGTTTTTAAATGAGAAGGGTTTATAGTTGACTAATCAAGTCGTCCGAAATTCGCGCGCTCAGGCATGGCACACTGTACAGTAGTGAAGGTGTTTTCAAGCCCCAATTCTATTCTCGAAATTGATAATTTTGCATACGTTGTTGTTATAATTGTTTCTTATTTTATTGTATTTTATTGTATTTATGTTATAATTATGATAATTCATGTTATAATTATGATAATTAATTAATAGTAAAATATGTCAGTATTGACTTTGAAACACGAACTGTCAAAGCTGTCACATGAAGTGTATCGTACAATAGTTATATTAAATTTTAGATTGGTTCTTTTGATGTTTATAAGACTAATAGGGAATATTTACATAAATTTTTTAAGAGATTATTTTACAAATGAGAATTTTATAGCCGTAGCAGCCGTAAATAAAAAATTATTCATTTGATTAATTTTACATTTTTGTCATGTGAAATTGTCACTTATTTGCGATACACTTCATGTGACAGCTTTGACAGAAAAAAAAAAAACAATAAAATACAATAAAATAAGAAACAATTATAACAACAACGTATGCAAAATTATCAATTTCGAGAATAGAATTGGGACTTGAAAACATCTTCACTACTGTACAGTGTGCCATGCCTGAGCGCGCGAATTTCCGACGACTTGATTAGTCAACTATAAACCCTTCTCATTTAAAAACTATAGCACCCTCGACATTTTGGTATTAGAATTTTCGTCTCGAAATGATCTCAGGAATCTCCCATTTACCTATGGTGCGCGAAGGTCTGGGATACCCTGTATATTTATTTAAAAATATGAAAAATCTTTTCTTCACCAGTGATTAGAAAATAACGTGCAAACACAACAACCGACAACAAACTGGCATTAGTGATATCTTGATAATCGTTTATTTATACAACGTTTCGACCCATGGATTAGGTCCTTTTCAAGTATATCTACAAATGTATAAAATGTAGGACAATACAGGCTTACAACGCAATATTACATAATAATGTTAACTTATGACTTACATAGGCGTCCGCTTAGAGCAACACATACTTTAAGATAATGAGCACAAATAAATTAATAAGTTGCTATGGAACTAACGAATACGTAAAATAGCGTCTGATGTTTATGACGATAAAAGATTTACTGAGACTGAAGGTGTCTTTTCCAATGAACAGTCGAAGAAAGGGGGGGCAAACATAAATAAGTTAATAAATGTATGTAAGAAAATAGAGACAAAGAAGCGATGTTTATATGTCAGATGATAAGTCAAATAATTAAAATATCAGTTAGAAAACAAAAAGAGCAACTAAACAAAAGTCAAGAATTTTATAAGCTATTTAATAATCCGTCATATATGGCAGTCAAATTTTCAATGTCCTTCTGTGAATTAATTGTGAAGTCACATTTTTTAATAAACATCATTTCCAATCTCCCTTTTCTTTCTATGAGTTTCTTTGTGTAAAACTTTCGGGTTATCCCAGTCGAAGTCGTGTCCCAGAGATAATCTATGCTTGCTTACAACCGAATGATTAGATGTAGATTTTTTAATATCGTTGCGGTGTTCGTTTAAAAAGGCAACTTATTAATTTATTTGTGCTCATTATCTTAAAGTATGTGTTGCTCTAAGCGGACGCCTATGTAAGTCATAAGTTAACATTATTATGTAATATTACGTTGTAAGCCTGTATTGTTCTACATTTTATACATTTGTAGATATACTTGAAAAGGACCTAATCCATGGGTCGAAACGTTGTATAAATAAATGATTATCAAGATATCACCAATGCCAGTTTGTTGTCGGTTGTGTTTGCACGTTATATTTATTTATTTAAACACTTAACGTTTTTGTACTCTTTGGTAAAATGTATTTATTAATTTTTTGTTACAAATAAAAAAATATATACATATGTTATAAATACATATATACATTTGCGCAGAAACAATATAAAATATTGAACGAATGATGCAATACAAATCAAGTATTTTTTGAGGTTATCGAAGAACGTCAATATTCGCTAATTTTTATTCCTTGTCATCACCTTAGCTGTAACAAAGCAATATATGTATATAATTATCACATTCAAAACTTTCTTTCGCGTGAATATTAATAAATGGACTTCAATTTTTCTTTGACCCATCCGGACAATTTTATTATTAACTGTTAACACTACGTTTTAACTTCTAGTTTGGGTCCTTATCAAATGTATAAAGTTTACATATAACTATGAAAATGGACCGCAATGATATTTGTCTCGTTGATATTGCGCCCAAACTACATCAATCTAGAAGCTAATTAAAATCGAGGGATGTCAGTAACAGATCGAAGTGTGTACAATTAAGCAAATTTTAAAACTTACATATTTTTTTGTGTTGCAAATAAGACAAAGTTAAATTCAAATTAAAAAACAGCAACGTCTCTTTGTGTAGGACACATTACATTATACAAACATTTAGTAAGCGACTGTTATAACTACACGAGATAGACCATGTCAAAACATACCACAATAAAGAATAAATAGATATATGTCATGTCAAATAATAAAATCATAAACATTACGGATGTGTCGAAAAGTAATAACATTGGAAGTACAGGATATTCAAAATAAAAACCGATGCAGAAAGTACAATACTCGTATGAACATAAACAATAATGATATTCGAGATATTAAAATTGGTGCAGAAACTAAATAACGTCGATGATCTTATCATATACTGCAGTGAGTTTCTCCGTGTCACTTTGCAAATTTATAGTATTGCAATATTTCTTTATAAAAAGCATTTCAGCAATCTCTCTCTTCTTATTGTTATATATAAATTTTATACACTTGATAAGAATCCAAACCAGAGGTTGAAACGTAGTGTTAACAGTTAATATATAATTATATTATACAGTTTATATTCTTGTTTTGCGAATCAATCTTTGTTGCGAGCTTTTAACAACAATGCATACGATACACTTGTAAGTTTAAGGTTATTAAAACCGCGCATACTGCGCGCAGGTTAGGTGCTATCCTTACGCTATAGATTACGCCCACCAAAGGGAGACAGATACTATTCATATTATCTCTTTCCCTCAGGAGGATGCCGTTCCCACTTAGGGTTTCATCACCTCATATGCAGTCTATGGGTCTGTTCTTTTCAGCTGCACTGCTGAACTAGTGCAATAAGTTAGAATGAGACATATATATATTTTTTCACTCTAACTTATTGCACTAGTTCAGCAGTGCAGCTGAAAAGAACAGACCCTATGTTACTGTGTTTATGCAACCGAGAACCGGCGAATAAATCCGCGAATACAAAAGCCCGGAGACAGTACTCCTTATATAATCTGCTTGCGGGTGAATGAAGCCGCACGCCGCCTAACAGTGACATCACTGTACTACACGGGTTAATAGATCTATAAATGATAAAAAATGAAAACATCAATTTCTGGATAAATATTTTTAGATATATGCTATATGGTCTATGTCCATCCTAGTGTATATGAAAATATGGTGCCAAAATTTGAAGGAAATCGGTTCAGTAGTTTTTGAGTTATGTGATAACAAAAAACAGGCTTTCTCTTTATATATTAGTATAGATTAAACATGATTTTTTCTTATTGGGATTTGTTTTTTAACTTAATGGTCTTTTGCTAAATGGCGGTCATTTTTTATTGTTACATACATCAGATAATTCAAACACATAAAACGTCCCTTTAGTTGTTTTGTCTATTTGAAAAATTCCAATTCGAGAAGTTTTCAAATTCAAATTCGAGAAGTTTTCACTATTTCCCCATTATTCTTAATCGCAATATGTGTAAAACGTGTCGGGATCATAGCCCGTTTACCGGCAATTCTTAGCGCTTACTTCTACTAGTTTATTATTCTAAAGATATTTTTTTATATAGATTCCGCTAAGATATTGCGAAAAATATTACCCCGATGCATGCCTCAGTGGTCGAATTAGTATAACGCCCGCACGGAATGAGGAAGTTCCAGGTTCGAATCATAGCTGAGATAATATTTTTTGCAATAAATTCTTTATTTAATTTAGGGGGGATATGAAATACTAGCACCAAAAATTAAAATCGGTATCGATTTTAAAGTTGTTGATTTACTGCGTTTAATGTCTGAATCGGTACGCAGATAATTTGCCAAACGGGTCGAAAAATTGAAATTTGTTTATTAATATTCTCTTATAAAGTTTATTCATGTCATTTCTACTTATTATAATAAAATTTGGTAGAAATTTTAATATATTATTTTTATAATATAATTAATGTTTCTATTATGTTCTTTTAAGAATAAAATATGACTATTATAGAATTAATTAATTAAGACTATTATAGAATTAAATAATTAATTAAAAAATAACCATTTTTGTTTCAGACTACAAAAAACTACTAATTACGCATGTCTACTCAGAGGACAATGTGTGCTGAAATTTTTTGCAGCAGTGATGGTTCCAGATTCACAAGTTTTTTCCATTTCTTCCATTATATTTAGATCTATATTATTTGTTTTCAATATCATTAAACATATGAGAATTATTCAAAAAGAAGGGTAATTTTATATCCTTATATATAAAAATTAAATCAGCAGATGTGGGACCCATTTTTGCTGTCACAAACTGACGTGCTTCTTCTGTTCTGCAGATTTAATTTTTATGTAAGGACTCTCTTCAACACACAGCTTCACTTGGAAAGGACAAGAACCAATGGTCGAAACGTTGTGGAATTAAATAAAAACATTCTATAGCCAGTTTGCTGTCAAAAATTATCCTTCCTTTTGGACCTTTTACTCACTGGCGAAAATAAAAAATTTTCATATATGAGAATTATATTCTGGAAATCTTTTCATTTACAAAAAATGTGTGGAAATAGTTTAAAGAAAAAATTTTATTTAACCCTAAAATACTATTAGAAACTTTTTGGAATGAGTGTTAACAAATTCAGTTCTTATTGTTTTTTTATTTCTGTACATTTTTTATTGCTTAATATTTTATATACACAAACATTACTAATATTTAACATAAGAATTTAACTAATCATTAGCTCTCCAAAGCCAACAAGAATGAAAATCGTGCAACATTTTCATTTGAAAAGAAATATAAATTTCATATTTAAATAAAAAAATTATAATCTTATAATGTAAAGAATATTATGCAATATAATATTATATAATACAATTCAGCTTGGAAAAGAAGAAAATATCTATGCATTTGTTATGTTATAGCATAATACAATGTAATATACAGGGTGTCCTGTAATACACGCCCAAGCTCTCGTACACGAGTAGAGCGGATCGAGATGAACAAAAAAGTCCTGTACCATCTTGCGATATTCGTAATAATAATCGAGATATTAAATATTAAAATTAGGCGAATAAGAGTATTTCCAGGGAAGCACCGAGCCGCTCGCTACAACACGGCCCATTGTATCATTCATTGGCTGCCGGCGCGCGATGGGAGAGAGTCTGCAGCTCTCACGTCTCGTCGCACCGCGTCGACGCTCGCGTCGATGACACCGCTACACACTCGCGATTGTAAACCGTGTGCCAACAGTACTTGATATAAAATTGATTCCTAGATGTAATCATCATAGAAGACCGTTATCTATTATAAAATCATTAGAGCGAATATTTTTCTATTATATTATTACAAATATCGTAGTTGAAAAATTTGTCATAAATTTAATATCTATCACACATGATAAATATAATAGATATAAGGCCCAATCGGCCCACACAAGTTTTTGTATTAATTTAATATAATATATACATCTTACATAGTCACATTAATACTATATGTTAATATTTTACACTATGTTATTATTTAATTTTTATATCAAGTGTTGTTGGTACACGGTTTACAATGGTCGCGTTCAGCAGACGCAACTGTTGTACAACTGTTGAGTAATTCTTTTTAATGCGTCAACATGATTGGTCTAGATTTCGGGATCTAATAGAAAGGACCAATAATCACTGATCGCTCACTGATCTGCTCTGCTGCTGAACGCAGCTAATCACGAGTGTATAGTGGTGTCATCAACGCGTGGACGCAGTGCGACGAGATGTGGAAGCTGCGTGCTCTCTCCCCTCGCCGCGCGTCGCGCGCCGGCAGCCAATGAATGATAAAATGGGCCGCGCTGTAGCGAGCGGCTCGATGCTTCTTTGGAAACGCTCTTATTCGCCTGATTTTAATATCTCGATTATTATTACGAATATCGCAAAATGGTACAGGATTTTTCCGTTCATCTCGATTCGCTCTACTCGTGTACGAGAGCTTGGGCGTGTATTACAGGACACCCTGTATAGTATAATATTAGTGTAATTATTACTTATTTTTGTTTTGAAAGTATCTTAGGGTTAATACGAAAATATTTAACAATTACTTAAGTACATATTTAAGCGCTGCTTAAGATTTATGTGGTTAGTAAGTCACACTAGGAAAAATATTCTTTAAAGTTCATTTACATATTTTTACGTATAATTACGGGGATATCTGAGAGAAAAAGATTTGTTTTTTTGCTTTCAATATTTAATGTAAAAAAAAGCAAGAAATATATTTTCGCAATATATATCAATTATTGAGGCTTAATAAACTTAATAAATAGCAAATATGTATATAGCGCATTACATTTATATATAGTTTGTCAATATATGTATATCCTATTTACACACAACAAATGTGATGCTATTATTGGATTTTAATTCGATTTAGTTAATATTATCGAAAATATATAGAATGTCCCGTCTAAAGATTAACACCGCTTATAAGGAGGTAGAACGGATTCAGATGAACAAAAAGTCCTATACCGTTTTGTAATATTCGCAATAATAGTCGAGATATTAATATTTTACAAATGAAAGAAGCGCCCAAGGCATTCGAGCTAAGTAGAGCCCAGTATAGCAATTATCGCCTGCCAGCGCGTGCCGAGGGGAAGAGCAATGCATCACTGTTGCGTCGCCGCTCCTACCTCTC
>CABEGB010001274.1:0-92563 GCA_901521435.1 Crematogaster levior | reverse complement strand
CAATGTGAAATTAAAAAATTTTTGTATAAAAGGTTCATTCATTAGATTTATTGACGGTCGGAAAAAAATGGAACCTTCTTCGTCCCCCGCGTAGAAAAAACAACGGACGAGTTGAAGCTTCTCTCGCCCCACTTGCAACAGAATAAAATATTTTCAGCAGAACGTCCACTTCTCAGTAATAGATAAGAAGGTCAAGAAGTAAATATGTAGTACCACAAACACACCCGAGCTCCTCCCTGATCCCAAACAAGTTAAGGGATTACTTTAAGCGAGATAGACTCCATTCGACCCTATATAACACTGTTCCGCCGTTGCTAATAGTTACTCCATCCACTGTCCCCTTTTCACATCCTCATCCTTTACAGTATATGATCCCCCATAAGCGGTGTTAAGATCTACCCGGTTTCCTGGGTGGTAAGCAAGGGCTATGAAACTTTGTTGCTTGCGTGCCCTTTCTACCTGTTCTCTCTCCTCTGTATCACTCGAGCTCGCTACTACTCGGAGCGAGAAATAGCTCCGGTGCACATAATGTGAACACATAAAGGAAAAAGGGGGACGAAAAAAGAGGGAACACCCGAACTGACCTCGGCGTGACGCACACGAACCCTACTGCGAGAAACTGTCGTTGGGCAAACACTGCACATTGGAAAGAAAAAGGCGGGGGGGGACGAAGGACGGAGCGGGGGGCAAAGAAAAGGGGGCAAACAGGAGGAACGGAGCACCAATCGTCGCTATGTTGGCAACCGACACCGGCGGGCCAAAGCCCGAACAAAGGCAGGATAAAAAGAGGGCGCGCTCGCGGGGAGGCAAAGGGCGGTTGCATGTCGAATGTAATTTTCTGGGGGCACATGGGCTAGACCAAGGGAAAGCATTAGTGACCCGATTCTCCGCGGCGTGGTTCATCCCTTCGTCCGTACCGGGTCCCGAAAAACGGCGCACGACACAACAATCCTGCTTGCAGATTAAGTAAGAGAACCCAAACGACAAGTATGAAACCCCCCTGCTGTCTTGGAATAAACGCACCCCTAGTTGACCGGCGGATATGGTACCTTAGATAGACTGAGGTGTGCCCAGAACAGACAGCGAAGCCTTGACGGGCAAAGCCAAAGACGGGACACCAAGCCCACGCCGTTGGAGTCCAGGTTTGAGTATGTGCTCAACAGGCTTGCCAGCAAAAGGGCGGTCTCTTCTCAAGGTTTTCCTCTCGCTAAACAGCCAGGTCCTCGGCATTGTACGGTCATTTTAAATACGTTGAGGCAAGCGTCATTCTCATACGTGTATCGGGTGTAATGTAATGCAAGCAACTCGGAAGATCTATAATTGCTGCATCGGTGGGGGAAAAAAAACATAAACAAAACTATAGTAATTTCCCATGGCCAACTTATAGAGCAAATTTCTTTGTCTCTTCAACCCCACTTTTTGCGTCGCGGGGCTGCCCCAGAACGTGTTGTCCTCACATGTCCCCACCAGAGTCCTGTGCTTTTCTACTACTTGTACCTTTTTTTTTTGCCGTTGATTTGTTGTCCTGACTGCGTAGTCCCGTTTCCCGAGGGTGAGCACCTTCCATCACTTTCTTGGCAGTTGTCGTTAATTGGAAGGCACACTCTGAGCGGGCAAAGGGCGGTTATCAATACAGCGGGCGACGTACAAAGAGGGGACGGGCGCGATAAGGGGGGAGAGCGCGAGGGGCCTGTGCGGCGGGGATTTAGGGGAGAGACATTGAGAGCATGATAGAGCGTAGAAGAAGCAGTGGCGCGGATGGTAAAGGTAAGAAAAGAAGCGAGGAAGAGTAGCGGAGAGCAAGACATAGCAAACAGGAAGATACACGAGGAGGGGGGGGTGATTTGAGATAAAAGTTCCTTTATTTGCTGGACAAAGTATGCGCGAACTTCAAAACGCATTATTACAAGTCAGCAATATCAGTTACTTAATTAATGAATTAATTATCCGTGACGTGGAAAAGAGAGATAATATTTGTCGCTCGTCGGATGTTGCAATGGCAAGTTGAGCTCATTGAGTTTCAATATTTGATCCGTGGGATCCACGACCGATGTTGGACGTCGTGACGCCGTAATGATGAAGGAATATTTACGAAAATGTGCGGCTTATTTACAAGAACACGTGTACACGTAAATTCCTGCGTATACAGCGCGTTATTGCACGAAAGAGCAAAAGAGGTTTAACAGAAAATAGTCACTTCGGATTCGTCGACGTCGACGGACGTGATTTCCACATGAGATTTGAGAAGAGCAGTTAAGTTTTGAAATTAAAAGTCGCAATCCCCAAAGCTTCTTAACAGGTTTTCCTGTATATTTTTACAATACGTTAGACATCTGTTCCTCGTCGTCGAGAACGAATTCCATTTCGATTTGGAAAAACAAGAAATTAAATACCTCTAACTTTTTTCTCAGAAATTTAAATATAAATATCACATTGTTTATAATTTTGTCTATAAGAGCATGGATCTTAAGGATTTCTATTCGTTTTGAATCTTAAAGAGAAGCAAAAAAAGTTATAAATCAAATTAAATTTATTTATTATTTAAATTAATAAAAATTTTATTATTACCAGAAAATTTAAAATCATTATACTATCTTTCTCTCTCGTTAAATCCACACGCTGTTCTCAAATCGCATGCATATCGTCTGCGTCGCACCCTGCAATGTCAGTGTTTGATTGTTTCTCATAAAAAAGTAGGTGATGCTAATTAATCGTAATTAGCACCTCGGAGTCTGACTCTGGTTGGACGGAATGAGGAGAGTTTTATTACCTCCGATCGGCGCTAATCATGAGTGTAGTGATCCGCTCTTCTAGTCGGTCTGCTATCTTCGGTCCTCACAGGTGCACATTGTATTACTTGAATTGTGTTCTACCGTTAGGGTCCCGCCACTTGTTGACATTAGTTTGATTAATGGCCCGACGAGGTACACTTTCCAAGCTTCGTCATCCGCTTATCACAACTCGAGAATTGGAGCAACGAATGTTCACGCTAAGTAACGCGGTTTTTACTTTAATCTCTTAAGCTTTTGCAGCACGTTCTGCAAATCTTCGCTTCTTTTAATATCTCTGTGTGGCGTAAAGCGTGCAAGAAGAAGGTAAATTTATTCTTAAAATAATTCAACGCACGTGTTACCAGTTTGTAAGCTTCGTTTGAGGGCATTCCAGTGATATTGATTTTATGATATTGATCTTGCTTTCAGCTATGTTTAACTATGTTTAACTAATTCTACGTTTCTTTCTAGTTTCGTAATATCTAAGAGCAGCGTTAGATAATTCAGTCAATTATTGAGCGTTACATAGGAGTGAATTATCTTCAATTCTGGTGGTGAAGATACTGTCACAAAAACGTAATACAAAAGGTACTACTATAAAATAAATTTATATTTATTATATTAAATTTGTAAGGGTTTTTTTATCCACGACATGAAGGAAAGTGAAGAGGAGAGTAAAATAATTAACAGATACAATTCTGATTTTAAGACATTAATTTCACTCAGAATTGCAAACGGAGTTGCCGTTATGCGTTGCATTTTATGTTATTTGTTACGCCAATATTGTGGAATTTATTATAATATATTATAATATTATCATAAAGTAAAACAAGCCTTTTTTTAGAGCCAAAAAACATATGTATATATCAGTTAGTCAAGTAAATTACAGTCAGTGCATAAAAAACGATTCGCAATAAACTTATACATACGTTAGACGCGTTTCGGCTCACTGAGCCCTCTTCAGTAACGCAAATTTGAAAATTAAATTATATATATATCCGCGATGCGGAGAACATAGGACTCATAGAAGACATAGCTCGTTGTCACTGATGTTGGTGTGATCATGTGTCTTGGAGAGCTGGTGTCCATTATAATATTATAACATGATGAAGAGAGACTCCGTCAATGGAAGATTTCGGTCGAATGCAGAAAACTAGGCGTGCGCGATGGGGATAGATGAAATGGCTTATCTGCCGAAAATAGATCTGTCGAACATGGAGATAGCTTCGTTAAAAATATTTGTGCCGTTCTCAAGCTGTTTTACAATCCTACGCGAATCTTTGCGTTTCTTGTCTGATGAATCGCGACGTCCTTGACGAGCTCGAAAAATTTTATCAATTAAACAGAGATTCGATTAAATAAAGTTGAATATGACAGCAAAAATAAAAATCAGCATTCGCCAGTCTGAAATTAGAACTTTTCGTGATCTAAAGGCCATGATTGTGACATAAAATAATAATTATAACAAAATTAAATTAAAAATACTCCTTCCTTATTTCTCTCCAGTGAGTAATAATAATAGAAGGTAGAATACGACTAACTGAATCGTATTTAATTCTTAATACAACGTTTTGATTATTAATTAGGTCCTTCTCAAGTGTATACAATATGGATTATAATACAGCGTCGTCACAAAAACCACAAATTTTCAGGCACAAGAAGTACGTCGCAGCCTGTGACCTGTTTCTCAAAAAAACTATCTTTTGATTACAGTCACAGACGTGGTTTTTGTGTCTAGGCTATTTTTTGATTGCGGTCTAACTATATTGTACACTTGAGGAGGACTTAATTAATGGTCGAAACGTTCTGTTAAGGAATAAATACGATTCGTAGCCAGTTAACTGTTTTCTACCTTGTTATAATTATAATAAAATTTTAATTAAAAAAAACAACTTATTTTTTCGACAATATATCCAATGATGGCCACGTCTCTTTTATCACTTCATACAATTCTTAATTACTAACTAACAAAGTTAATTGTGTTCTTCCGCGGTAGATATATGTATAATATGTGTGTGTCATCGTTCTCCACATTTTGGAATGAAAATTCATTCTAATTCGGGCTCAGGATGAATTGCTGTGAGAAAAATGATTTTAACTCTGTCAGAGTCATAAAGTCTAAATAAAAAACTGGACGGAGATCTCAGGCTCGTAAAACTTATTTTCTCAATCTTCCAGGTGAACTCATCTCATTAAAATATGAATAGAGGAAGAATCTCTTTTCATAATAAGGGGGAAATGGAATAAGAATGGAGGTTGCGCCAAGTTTCTGCTGACAAACGTTTTTCAACGATAACCGAGTGGACGGAGAATTTATTTCTAATCAAAGGAGTTTTAATTAAGAAGCAACTATGAATTCAAAACAAGCGGAACTACAACTGGCGATATTGTACACCGCATCCATGGTGTTCTCCGTCACGTCTGTCATATCGCTGGTGACCACATGGCAGAATTGGGTATTGACGCTAGACGGTTGTATCGATGTCGACTGCGGTTGTATATTGTATGGTACCAATACGTTTAGCACGTTTCTCGGTGGCGACGAAAAGTTGTGCCAGTTCGCCGCATACAGTTTGATACCCGTCATCGTAATCAGCTTGTGTCTCAGCGCCTATCACGGGTACAGGTGTTGCATACATAAAAATCTGGATGAACCTAAGCGAATTAATCGCGGACAGGTATATGATGACAGGTACTTATTCTTCTCATCTGTGATAAAAATTGATTCACTCGAAGTGAAGAAGTTCCAGATAGCATAACTGATCCTTTTGATTTCAAAAAGAATTCACTTTCTTGAGTTCTTTTCGAATTCGCGTAATCTGTTCGAAATGAACTAAAAAAGAATTCCTTTTCATTGCGAATTCTTATGGACTCGAAAAGGAATCCTTTTTGAATCTAAAAAAGAACTCACAAATGGTGACATAAAAGTGAAGTCTTTTGGAATGCTGAAAATACTTTTAGAACATAAATGGGATGGAAAAAGAATTCATTTGTAAATCGGGGACCAAAAAAGAATTCTTTTCGAATTCTCTGTGCTATCTGGGGTCCCTCTTCAGATTCGATTGAACAAAAAGAACAAAAAAGCAAGTATTTATTTTTGTTTCAAGATACAAGACTGAATTTTAATTGAAATTGAAATCTCGTTAAAATGCCATGTCGTTATCTTGAAAAATGTCAAAAAGCTCTTAATGTTTTGTATTAGTAATCTTCAGAAAAAGGGAAGGGAATGAAACTTTAAATCATATGAGTTTCTTAATTCACATTTATGCGTGTGTATATTTCTTTAGTCAAATTTTTTGTTACAGGAGAAATCTGAATAGTCAGGTCAAAGTGACTATAAAGAAAAGAGTTGCTTTTAAATGGTGGATGCCCATCGGTTTTATCGCAGCGGTCGTTTGCTGCCTGTCGCTTGCTCATGCAGTCGTGATAACCGACGGCTACTACAAAACTTGTGAACAATACAGACGAAATCTCATTCAACTCTTGGGTTCAAGAGGCCGGGAAATTCAAGTAAGATGAGCATTTTACTTTTCCTTCCATACTAAGTAAATCGACCAGTATATGGATTCCAAAAATAAAAATTTTTTTGAAGAACTAGGACTACCTATTTTAATTTATTTTCTTTGTATGTAGGCGATTCATAACAGACTCCAGTGCGGTGCGATTTTCGATTTCATGGATTATGTTCAGCCAGATAAAAACCACTGGAGTCGCAACGAGATGAACACCGCGATCGCGCTTCAGCTCGCAATATGCACGAGCTGGTTTAATTTCTTCGCTTGGCTGGCTGCGTGTACGATAAACTTTATCATGATGAGGAAGAGGCATCGCAATTTAGGAAAAAACTTTTGCTGCTGAGCTGACATCCCCAGTAAAATTAGTCGAATGCGACAAACTTGAGTATTTTTATAAAATATAATAAATAGAGATATCTAAGGAAATGTGTGACAGGATTAATGCTCGTGTTAGTAGCATACATTTTATTTATGTATTTTATACAGAGATAGTGTCTTCAATAACTATTTTCTTCGTATGCCTATATCAAAAAATTAAAGACTCATCTGCTATGCTCTGTGGAAAATAATCGCGTCCCTCTCTCATATCCTATATAATCGCATTCTCTTTATACATTTTTACACATTTTCATTGCTCTATTATACATATACGTTGTGTACACGTTGGGACAATATTTTTGATCATCCTAAGAGTAAAAATCCGTACTGCCTAAACTTATAAATGAGAATGCATGATCTCTTTTATACTATACCTTTTCCGAAACACAATAATTACGTTATTGTTACTCATGATAGATGGTAAAGAAAATACTGTAACACCTGTTAGTGCAGGCAGTGACGAAATTCAAGTATCAACTAGCAAAGTATCTATAAAACTTTTCGACCTACATGTTTAGGATATTTACTTTGTCTCGTGCGCATGTACACGTGAGAAAACGAAGAGAAAAGAACATAATAAATCAACGATATAATAAATAATAATAATATATGAAAATTTAAAGAAGGAATGTATCTATGTAGACTCGTAAGAATTTATATAATCAAATATTCTTCTTAGGATGTTAAATTAAAAATGCTCGGCACCTTAGTTCATTCTATTTTATACACGATGCACAGAATGGTGGAGTATATTATTTTAAGGCTTGGAATAACAACGGTTCTCTCGTATGTTCAACAAATACACTCAAATTATATCTTCTCGCTAGATTCATCTCTACGTTCATCATGTCGATTCGCTGAAAATTTAATGTTTAATTTTCTACTTGCATAAATCACTCTGTTTGTGATGGCGGCATTAAAAATCGCTTTTAACTTCCTATAGATTACATACATCTCACCGTTATAGGAACTAAACAGAAAAAAATCATTTCTCAGATATACACTATCCCTTATACATATACAAATACAATTGACTCTGTTTATCTTATAATACTATCAGCTTTTACTATACAACAGCAAAGACTTGCAAGCTTGAATGCTACTCGATAAAGGAAGGCACCTAATTATACAAACTAATATCTACAAATTATGTTACATCTTTATATATATGTATATGCATGTGCATAAAAACATGTAGATTACAAATATTTTCTTTTATAATATTGTCACATCTTTTTACACTGAACTAGATTCTGTCCGTAGAGTCGATTAAAAAGGCGCAGCATATTAGCAGTATAAAATTTGGTTAAAATAATTTCCAAAGTTATAGAAAACGTATTAAAATTCAGTTGCTGAAATCGAATAATTTCAACACATGCTCTCTCAATGTGAGATAGAAATTAATATTAATATTTCTACTAGTACCGAGACACTAAGTACTAGTATTGCATCTACTTCTCATGTATTTTATTTAACAGTCTCGATCGTAATGGGCAAATCGTTATCAGTATTTGTTTGGAATAATATGTCGATGAACCGTAGCATTGTTGTATTATAAGCGATTATTTAAAAAGAGTCATCTTACACAATGTAAATATTAATCGAGACTGTTAAACAATGAATCAGTCTTACGCGATAAGGCCAATTCTTTAGGCGAACCTGTTCCTTTGTGATAAATATTACGAATCACTTCAATGCTATTATCTGCGCCTTTGTAACACTAATTTCTGTAAATTATTCATTATGTTCATAAGGAATACTCTGTTATAATCTTTTCTTCAAGAGATAACATATAAGAGATAAAAATTTTCTTTCCTTTCACCAACGCTAGACTTTGCGAAGAACTGCGTTGACAGATATATATATGTATATAGTGTAGTATATACATATATAGTACAGATTAACTTTCTTAGAAAAATTGCTTTGTATGAACTAGTAGATTGTACTAGTAGAAATCTACAAATTTTAAAGTACAAACGTAGTGAAAAGACTTAGCTGCAAAAATAGATGCACGAGCTTTCTCTACCTATTTTTATTTCATTTTTGGTATCGAGCTGCCAAGTTCCACAACCTA
Organism: Crematogaster levior; assembly: GCA_901521435.1. Taxonomy (NCBI): domain Eukaryota; kingdom Metazoa; phylum Arthropoda; class Insecta; order Hymenoptera; family Formicidae; genus Crematogaster; species Crematogaster levior. The sequence continues at coordinate 83,825 of CABEGB010001274.1, read as the reverse complement.
GTTTTATGTTAAAACATTAGCTGGGAAGTGTCTCTCTCTCTCTCTCTTTCTTTCTTTTCAACATTTCAAAAATCAACAGTTTTCTTTAATATAATGTCTTTTTTCCCATCATTTCTTATGGCTATCTGTCTTGTATATGTAAATCTTCTAAAAATGCAAAAAGTAATTAAAAAGTGGTAGTATATGAATTAATACTTTCCGACATTAGTGTAAATCACGTTTTACATGACCCAATCACGCATTTGTCAGTTAGACATGTGTACATATAAATATATCTGCTCATGCTGTATGCCTTCTGATATAAACATGTGCAGCTATTTGCTGCTATCACATCACATTGTCGACGTTTGTGAAAAAAGCACGAGCGTCAAAAAGACTTTGATCATATTCGTATAATTTAGTTAATTTAAGGATAATTTAAGCACTAAAAAAACAGCTTCTAATACTGTAGCATTAGATATTTGGCCTAATCGTAGAGCAGAAAGCTTTAATTAGAATATTATTTTTTTCAATAAGAGATCTAAGTAAATTACACCTCTCTCTGTCTTATATTTTTTCACAAACGCGCATTCCGAAAACAAGTAAAACAGACGTAACTTTATTCACTCGAAATTTCACTCTGATGTATTTGCGAAAAGCAAAAATTCTCTTAAACGCAAAGATTTTTTATGTATATATATATATATGTGTGTACATACATATACATATATACACACATATACAACCTGTGTATCGACTGATGATTCCAGTTGGAGATTGTATGTCATTTTTACTGAGATTAATATCTTGCTAACGCTGTTGTGTGTGTTTGTGTATGTGTGTATGTGCACACATTTACAATACACATAATAAAACTCTGACCAATTAAATTAATTTTGTGTGTATAGAACGGTGTTTACCGGTGCTTATCGGTATCTCTACAATATACACAACGAATTAATCAACTATATCATATCGATGCTCTATCTGTTCCTACATCGCTAATAAACGGCTTTGTGTCAACTAGCTGCTAACGAAAACCATCTCATTTCAGGTGAACGGATTGCTCCGCCTTTTCAACGATCCAAATCGCTTCTCCGACGTCTCGCGGATCACCTCGAAGGGTGCTACCTTCGTCCGTCCCGCCTGCCTCTCCTCGTTCTCATCGCTGGGGAAATCCTCGAAGCTCATGTTACTGAAACCAGCGGCCGTGCTCTTCTTACCCTTGGGCGTTTTCTTGTGGCTCACCGATTTGGTCTTGTGGGACGCCTTGTAAGTTGGTAACACGTCGACGACGTCACCGTGGTTCTCGTTGATCAGGTGATACTTGGACTTATCCGACTTGGACTTGTCTTTCTTGTTATGCTTCGGCGTGTCGTCGTCCGCGACGACCAGAGGCTCGGGTGACATGGGTGATATCATGTCAGACGTGATGTCCACCTTGGAGACGCTGTTGACCGCCTGCACGGTGATCCTTGCGGTATGCGTGGTCGTTTGAAGTGTATAAGCGGACGGCGGTTGCGACTGTGACGGCGGTGTGGGTGTCAACTGAACGACGCTGTTCTTCGGGGACTGTATGACGCTGCTGACTGGTAATGCCGTCGTTAACGCGACGTTGTCCACGTAGTTCGGCGACTGCGACTGCGACAGCGACTGTGACAGCGACAAAGACGTCGGACGTTGCTGCTGCTGTTGTTGCTGCTCGTTGAGCTTCAGCGAGGCGAACTCCTCGAACGGGATCGACCCGAAGAGATCCTTGGACGGTTCCGCGCTGACCGTTGGCTCGGAGTTCACCGTCACCATGCCGTATTTTGACGTGCACGCGATTGTGCCCGAGTGACTAGTGTAATAATTGTCCGCTGTCGCGTTATGGGATTGCAGCGGGACGCAGTTAGCGTAATCGATGTACGAGGAAGGGCCCGCTGGGCTCAGGATCGACATAGGCTGAGTCGACGCAGAGTCGACGCTCGAGAAATTAGTCTGAGCGTTGAAGGGATTGGTGAATCCACTAGGGCTGAACGGGGAGGAACCGAAGAGGTCCTTCTCCATGTTTTCCTCTTCTTCGGCGATGCTGACGTGAGGACTGTTTTTAATCGGCGACGACGTTTGAACGACGTTCGGCTGATGGAACGACGCTGGTTCCTCGTAGATGGTTTTGCTGTTCGCGATTACAATATTCTTGGGATATTTGCAGGGCAATGCGGCGGACTTGGCTGGCGGAGGTGCGGGTTTACTCTCCGCCACGTGTTCCACGAACACCTCTGCCGGTATGGGTGAACTCGAGATCGGCGTCACCAGATTCGAGTTGTGAGGCGAGTTCCTCGCGCTGCCGACCAGATCGACGTTCCTGGGCTCGCTCTCGCGGCTGTCGCTGCTCTTCCGCGAGCTACTGGACCTCGGAAAGGGAGCCAGGGCAAACACGTCGTCCTCCACCTTCCAGATCCCGTTATTGAGCGACTTGGACTTCTCGTTGTCGTCGGACGAGCTGTCGCCGTTGTTGAACAGCAGCGGTTTCGACCCGTACTGATGTCGCACGAAGGGATCACCGTGCGACTGCTCCGGCTTGGATTCGGGATCCAGCTCGTCGTCCAGCAGCAACGGCTTCTCGCCGTATTGATGGCCGACGATCGGATCCGCGTCGATCGTCGGCAGCTGTTGCTCCTGCTGCCTATAGTGATGCTTCCTCGGCCTCTTTATCCTGTAGTCGTCCTCATGCGTCGCCACGGACTCGCATTCCGCGTGATACGCGGAACTGCCGCACGTACGCACGCTCTCGGAGATGGTCTCGTCGTGCTTTCTGCGCGCGTCCCCATCATCGTCGTCGTCGTCGTCGTTCACCTCGCCGTCGTTGCCCTCTTCATCGTTCATCGCACGCAGGTCGCTGGCCGAGCCGATCGAGTCGTCCGACTCGTAGTCCACGTTCGCCGCGTTGTCCGCGTTATCGTGCTGGGCGGCGACCCTCCTCCTGCGGTTCAGCACGTTCTTCACGCGTCGCCTCTTCGTCTTCCTCGTCCGCTCCTTCGCCTCCTTCGCACCTTTGTCGCTGTCGCTCGACACCTCGTCGGCGTTGAACGCCAGCTTCTCGTACTTGGAACGATCCTCTGCCGGCGCACGAACGAACGGTGGCGAGACCGGGCTGGATTCCGTGATCAGGGAAGCCTCGTCGTCCACGCCGCCACCGTTGCCACCGTGCTCGACTCCAGAGTTCCACTGCGTCAGGGGCATCCTCGCTCTACCGTTCGCCGATTTCCCTGCGAAACAGAGGGTCGCGTTACATTAATATGGTTATCATTTGGAGCAAGATGATTCTTCAATAATACTGTATTTTCTGTAACTTTACATCTAGATTAGCACGTTATCACTAAACCTCTGTAGTCACTGAAGCGTAACGTACTTACCTATATTCTTTTACTTTGCAAAATCTCGTCAGAAAGAGATACGATTCGACAACGGTCTATAATAGACAATATCGATCCCTTCAATTAACGAACTTTCTTTTTTACACTATGCAGAGTATCCCAAGTTTTATTAATGAAGAGGCGCAAACTGCAAATTTGCAGTATAATCTGGGACACTCTGTACATATGTAGAACATTCTAATGCACGTTTCAATAATCCCTATATTAACACAATAAATATTAATAAACTATTACATATGCATTTATCTCCCAATATAGAAATATTTGTAACATAATCATATTCCTTTAATTTACTCAACTCTTTATTTCTACTGATATTATATGTACAAAATAATTTCCGTAAACTGTGTCGTATCATTATAAATTTTGCTTTCAATACTTTTAGATCAAGTAGTTTGAACTTCCTGATATAACTGATATGACTGATTTTTGTATAAAGTATGATATCATTATCTAAAGAAGAAAAAGAATCAGAAGAAACGGGAGATGTCTGATTAGGTCTGTTACAGATAGTGCACTTTGCTGAGTGTGATGTACATTGGTATTTACTGTAATGAGCTTCAGAAAAAGGTAATGTTAGATCCTTCGACATGAAGAAAGGCATTTAGCACAATTTACATATTCTAGGACAAGCTATTGTTAGTACCGCCACCAATAGGTCTGGAACAGTCCTAATCAGATTCAGAGGATTGAGGATTGAGTGTTAAAAAACGCAGTAATGCTCTGAATGACAGATCTGTTTTAAGCCACCACGTGAATACACCCGTATCCCTGGTTGCATCAACATCAAATCGTTTTCAACATCATCGTTTCTCACACAAAGGGCAAAGTATTGCTGCGTTTTCTGCTAGTAGCGTTCAGAAAAAAACAAATACTCCGTATGCTAATTTACATTTTATTGCTGCAACATTATTTGTCTTAATACAGCGAGAAAGGTATTGTCCGAGATGTTTGTCAGCCCCCTATAGTGCTCTCTCTCTCTCTCAATTCGCAAAACAATTTTCCTCTCTTTTTCACACGAGTGTACTCGCTATAGATACTATTAAGGAGAAGCATGCTTGTATTCGATGGTGACGGATAACAAGTTCTTTTTCTTTTTGGTATATACTTATTACTCACTCTTAACTTAACTCACTCTAATTAGGATTTTTTCGAAATAGTACATTGTTAGAGACACTATGGGAGGCAAACAAAGCAGGACAAGATTGGTAAAGAAAGATTTCGTAAACGAACGATATGAAACGGAAGAAGAAGGGCTTGTGCCTCCCAAACTCATTAGGTTGTTCCAGACATTGGACAGACAAGTATCATTTCCCGTCTTTCTCTCAAAGAGAAACAAGCACGTTTATCAATTGTCGTCAATTGTCTCCGCCTTGCCATACCTTGAAGGATTTGTAACACATATGTTCGAGGAAGAATTAACATTACGGCGGTTCTGGTAATACTACTAGTGCCAGTGAAAAAGATATCCTAACTTCGTTGGACTTCTTGCATAAAATTAATTCTCCCTGATATAATTTTTTAAAAAATATATGTCGTTATATCTGAATTATTACTCTGTCGTGTAGAAACCTCTAGGAGGTATAACAATTACAAGTACATACATTTACACAGATTAATATCTATAGCACTTGTTACAATACAAGATATGTTATTTGATATAGATATTAACGCATTGGACAACAAATACATAAGACGAGTATGCAAAGTACGAAGAATATACAACACAGATTTTTACACTTTCAAAAGAAGATAAAGTGATGTAACTTGGCGACCCTGCTTTCCAATTCTTTGACAAGAGAAGCTTACAAATGCTATTACAATGCTAAATTACATCATTTTATCCTGAAATTTTTTATATAGGCCAAACAGATACAGTTGGAGAAATATTAGTTGTACCAAGAAGAAACCCAAATATCATGTAAAAGCAGTAATTGAGATACGATGAAAAGAAACGAAAAGAGAAGGAGGAAAGAGTTGTGACAAAAGAAATGAGGATGAGGAAGAAGAGCGAGAAATGAAAATAATCGCCAAGTATTATTTGCCAGCCACTGTAGTATTACCATTGCGCGAAGCAGATACAATCTTGTGATTTTTATATAATAACCCTTAATGTACGTCTGTATGTACATATTCACGCATTGCGCAGAGAATCGTCATCATTTTTGTGGGAAGGAAAGGTTCGCGCCGATACTTCCGCACACAAAAATAAATCTTCATATTCGATATATTCTAAAATAAATGATCTTTCTGTGTCCCATATTCTTTACGTTAATATGCACATTTTGTATTAATCGCATTGCGTACAATTCTCTTAGAAATACTCGAAACCTATTCTTCCCACTTTTCTTCCTTTTATATACTATAATACAATCATTATGACACATAATACGTTTGCACGTATGTATATGTATGTATATGAGTAGGACAAAATAGTGTACCTAAACTTTGTATATCACATAATATATAACATAATTTTTCATATATATATGTATATATATACATATATATATATATATATATATATATATAATATATATTGCATTATGTATATATGTAGGTGTATGTGTTTATTTATATGCATATGTAATATGTATATGTAATTTGTTCCTCCCTTTTATCGATACATTCACTATTCCGTATGGAATAAACACTAAAAATAAAAGCTAATTCCTTTGTGCACTACATATCATAGGAACATCTATTATAAAGACAAAATTTTCTTTATCTTATATATTCATCATATTTTCAACAAATATTTAATAATTACACTTGTTACAACATAATCAATATATAGCATACTTCGAGTCTAATGTTCGATGTATTATTCTTACGCTTTAACTTACTATTTGAGGTAAGTAGAAGTTACTATGTAATTCACTGGTAATATTCTACCATCTCTTTCTCATATAATTGAGCATAACATGTAACTGAGCAGATTTGCATCACAATCTTTTTTTAGATATATTAGCAAATAAACCAATCATTCTCCAATCTTTATCAAAACTGTAACAAAATACTTTGACAAGCAAAAATCAGTGTAAGAGAAAATAAAAATAATTCGTGAATTTACGAATGCTATTTTAATAAGCAGAAAAATAATTCAAATAAACAATTATGTATTATGTATCGCCAAAAATTGAAATTTTAAATAATTACACGATAAATGATACTATGAGCAAATATACATAAATATGAAGTCAGATCCCTTTCGAAAAAATAATTTGTGCACAGATCACATTTCTATCAATTATCTATCCTATTATATTTAAAAGATAAGATTTGTTCAGAATAACGAGAGCAGTACGAGTTTTTGAAACTCATTAGTTAATTGAAGCATTTTTTTTATTATGCGTAACAGCATGTAAGCTTAAAATTTATCACATATTTTTGGTAAATCAGACAATAGTAGAAACCTATGATTCTTTTATTTAAACATTCTTTATAAAAAAAACATTAGTTGCTTTTAATCAAATTTAACAAAGCAATGCAACAATACGGTTATCACATAGTAACTGATTACAAATTATGTATCACAAATCAAATTCACATGTAATACTTATTTAAAAAATTGAGAGAGAAAACATTTACTTTATATATATTACTTTAAAACATTACTTTGTTCATTGTGTTATTTCAAATTCTATTAATGAAAATTAAAAATTATGTACATGGAAGTGCAGAAAAGCGTAATATGCTGATAATCATCATTTCAGTATTTATCTACATCTATTGTCCACAAACATTTTGTATAAATACATTGCTATTTATAGATCTTATTCAACGATCAACGATTCCAATGATGAGCAATCAAGATAAAAAAGGGACAATTATAATAGATTTTCTAACTGTGGAGGTAAAATTTTTCTAACTTTAGTCGAATCGTTTGTTGTTTCATGTCGTTGACCTATATCCTTACGTGTTATTGTAATTCAAAGCTATATCTCTTTTATAATCTCTGTTGGCAATCTCTAATGACTCATAATTTTTACTATTTAAAGATTTTATCAATTATGTTAAACTTAAAAAAACAAATCTTGTAACATAATTAAAATAAAAATAATTAATCTAATTCTGTTGAACAAAATTATGATATTCTAAATTCATAATTATTAAACATACTTAATATTTCTCAAAATTTTTTCATATTTATATATATTTTTATATTTGTATAAAACTAAGGTATGAAATTTTTTAGATAGTCTTAGTTGTATAACAAAATTATTTCTAGTACTTTGTTTCTTATAAAGTAATTCTATAATGAATTAAGTTAAATATAAAATAGTCAAAAAATTAAATTGACCGAATCTATATTATAAACATGTATAAAACTTTACATATTCATCGATATATAAAAAACGAATGTTACGTTAGATTAATGAAGCTATACATATTCAACTATACATGTATTATATATATGAGAAATCTCTTCAGCATTTTGAATCAACATTTCTTATCACTAGTAGACTAAGCATTGAATTTCATAAATGGTATCTTTGATATACAACTGAGACTGACCAAAAACAATGAAAGACAATGGTTATAACTACAGCTTAAAATCTCACGTAGCGATGATGGCAAAAGAAATCAAGTATTAAGACAGCGAGCAAATGGCTTTCAAATCAAGTATAGATTAATAGATTAATATAGGAACAAGTGGAAGAAAGATGATAAAGGACAGTGTAAGAAGGATTTTATGCATTACCTCCAGCCATAGCAGCAGTCTTTGATCCGATTTTATTCTTCTTTCCTGCTAAAGAAGAATTAAAATGTTAATAGAGAAATACTTCAGTCTTGATGATGAAATGAATATATGTTTGTATTAACTTTTGAGGCTAATATAAAACTTTAACGAGAGCTTACTTGGCAGGCTAAAGGGTGCAGATTCAAAGGGATCTTCCGGTAATTCTGTATACGTCATAACAAGGCTTTCGCGACTTTTCACCCCACTGATACTGGTATTGCTCCCTCTTCTTATTTTGTCAAATTCAGCACCGAAAATATGATCTTCCGTTAACTGATTAAAAGGTTGTACATCCTCAAAGGGATTCCATGCTGCTACATCTGCGCTCAACGATCTCCCTTCTGATCCCATTAGGCTTGAAAGTTCGCCCTGATGAAAGTGTAAATTTTTAAGTGTTAACTGTTTCCAAGCAATACTTTTAATATCTAATTAAAGATGAGGAAGTATTACTAATGATAAAGTGCAGTGCATAAAATAATATATATAAATATAAATAAATATATATTTAAAAAACGAAATTCAAATATAAGTAAAAATTTTACACCTTTCGTAATTTACATATCTTTACTTATCCAAAGAATTTTTATTTTATAATTTTTCTATAAGAGAACTTCATTATCTTTTCGAGTACAACATTAGACATAATTTTAAGTAAATTATAGTAAATATAAAACAGAAATGTCTCAATAATAAAACATGATTCGTATTTTGTAAGTAGACCAATGTCGTTCAAACAAAAATAAACATAAAATTGTGCGCTTCATGTACTTACAATACGTACATGCGAGGCACTAGTTGCTATACAAGGTCTTGTATCACTTGGAAGTTCTGGTGGCGTAGTCGGATCATCGGAACGTGGTTTGACTGAAGCTTCATATGGCGCTAAGAATTGAGTGGTTTCAGTTGCAAACGCTCTGTAAACATAGAAATGGCTACTGTAATAAATGTCTTGAGGCAAAAAAAGATTTTTAAGGCTCTCGTACATGTTGGCTATTTTAAAAGAAATTTGCCAAATATTTAAGTTTCGTATCGATTTGGCAAATTTTAAAAATCTTCGGATACAATGCAAAAGAAGAAATAGATTTAAATGGCGAAATAGGGCTTACTTATTAAAAGCGCTTGTATCACTGACATTCCTCCTGTGACGTGAGGACGACAATGTCGGACTATCAGGCGGAGATATGCTTGAACTTATATTTTGACTCAAACTTTCTGTCTTGTTAACCGGTTTCGGTAAAGCCGGCGGCGTCACCGTCGGTGGAGTCGCCTTGTTAGGCCCCGTTGGAATGGACAATTTCGATGGTAATGAAGTGACTGGTGGATACTTGGATGACGATGAGTAACTAGGATTGGACAGTTTCGGAAGAATCTTGCCGGGTTTAGGTGCAACGGGAGGTGGTATTTTGGCAGGCGGCGGCATCGCCCTCGCGTCGTCCTTGAATGGATCTGGATACCCTGTAAAAGCAGCAATGCGATATAAAAGGATCACTATTATCTTTGCTTTTACTCCAAATTTAAGCAGTTATTTAGGATTACCTGACGGCGGAAACAGAGCCTCTAAAGTCTTCTCGTTCACGTTCGTCGTAGCTCTCGCATCGTGTTGCCTCGAATCAAAGTAAAACGCATTTTTATCTTGAACGGTAACGGGTGACTGCTGAGTTAGAGGAGAGTGACTGATCATCGGACTTTGCGATTGACCGTATTGCGACGGTTGTGCTTGTGTTTGACCGAAAGGAACACTTTGATTGGGGGTACAAACGTGTGGCGATACCTGACAGAACGAAATAATTAATCGAGCATTTGTCAAAAATATCTAAATGTTTTTATGTATGTCAGACATCGAACATGCTTGAGATTTGGCCTTACTTGAACATAGGGGATAGAATTTGCTGGTGTGGTTTGCGTCTGATTTCCTTGACCTGATATTTGCCCTACAATTTGACCACTCAAACTAATCGGTCCCGTGCTAACGACTTGCCCCTTCGGTCTTTGTCTCGGCGTCACGGATGTGCCTTCGACCGTCGTCGCTATAGGCGTGGGTTTCGGAGTTTTTACAGATGCTGATCTTTTAATATTCTCCGATTCCATGGGTGGACATGGTAATGACTCTATCGTCGGAGTTGGAACTTTCTATAAAGATAAATTCGAGAGACCGATTATTACATAATAGCATGTAAGAGACGCATTTCATATAAATTTGCCAGTAGAGTATAAATATTACAATCTACATACATATAAATTTTGCACAGGACATTCTTTGCCTTGAATTTGAAAAGTAACTGCGGAAACTTGATAAATATCAGGGCGTATGTCAGGATCTGGCTCAAGCATGTACCGAATTAAACAATGGAGAGCTTTACTATATCTACAACATAAAAATATTTTATCTACTTAACTATTTAACACATATATTGGTAAGTTATCATATTATTTTTATATCAAACATTTTATTCATTAGTTAAAAATTTGGTTAATTTGTGCCACCTACGTCACTACTTTTCATACCTCGAGTTATCCGGTATAGTGAAATTTCCAGATTGTATAGCAAGCGTACTTTCGCCAAACGGTAGTGTAAAAAAGCAGAGTTTATATAATAGACAGCCTAAAGCCTGAAAAAAATAAGGATTCTATGTAAAAAGACTCGCAAGTTGGTAAGATCTTAAAAATTTTACATATTATAGTCGCATATGTGTGCCATGCATATAAAGTTAGTAATACATTACCCATATATCCGCCTTCGTAGTAATAGATTTTCCGCAGTACATGTCAACCATTTCAGGTGCTCTGTAGCTTAAAGTGGTATATTTCTTTATCTCTTCTTCAACCACCGCGGCACCGTGAACGGTGGGATTAAGAACTTTTCCCGTCGCGGAGCCAAAATCGCACAAAACATAATGACCGCTGTCAGCGAGCAGTATATTTTCCACCTATCGCGAGACAATTAAATGTAGCTCAAGATATTTCTGACAGCGTTATGTAATGTCCATTAAGTAGTTCACCTTGAGATCTCTATGAATTATGGGAGTTTGACAATGATGCAATCTTGATACAGCTTCGCAAACGTCGCAAAAAATTTGAAGAACTTCTGATTCATTGAAGCCTGTTTGCAACCTAAAAATAAAAAATTGATATAATATAAATTTTCATATCGTTAAATAAGTAATTAGTAATATTTTCTAATATAAGTGATACACACGCGTACATGCGCGTATGTACGAATGTAAGTATATATATATATATATATATATATATATATATATATGTAAAATGACCTAAAATTATAAAAAAATAAATGTAAATTTATTCAAATATTGTAAAAAAATGTAATAAAGAAAATGATTTCTAACCTGTTATTCATCATTTGAAGAACTTGGGATTTACAGTAAGGCATTAAAAGCAGAAGTTCGTGTATTCCTCCAGTGGTGTGAGTTATGCTACTATCTACATATCCTATGATATTTTTATGACCGCTCAGGTTGCTCTATAAATAGAAGTCATTCATTTAGTCTTTAATTTAGATGTAATCAAGATATATTTCTGTGAAAAGGGAAAGAATTAACTTGACGCTAATTACCATTAACTACTGTTTCATTATTCACGAAAGTACTTACAGCAATTTGTATTTCCCTCTTGCACACGTTGAGATCATGTTCATTGTTGACATACATTCGTTTAAGAGCATATCGTCCACCTGAACCTTTGACCAAAAATACAATCGCAAATCCTCCTGTAAAACAACAATTGTGCTACATGAGACAAGTACTTAGCAGAAAGACACAAACGGAAAAAAAAAGAAATGCGAATACTCATTATTCAATTATAATACATATTAAAAATTAAAAGATTAAAGAAAACGGACTAATAATAACCGACCAATAAAATAAACAGATTAATAATAATAAGAATGAGAAATGTATAAAAGTGATAAGGTCACTGTGACACACGTTGTAACTCGACACAGATACAATTACAAGCGTGGCAATAAAAGATACGATACGATTTCAGTATTTGAGCCTTATCTCAAGTAAATTTACTGTGACAATCAATTTCTATTTGCCAGTTCTGGATATATCGACACATTACAATACAAAACTCTATCATCTGTTGTTCGGCAACAGTGCACTGTTTTCAGAAGAACATCTCTTGAGGGAATTCCACAGGGTATTAGCTGGCCGGAAGATAATCAATTCCCGAAGCGATAAAGCTAATTTTCCATTAGGACCACGAAGTCTATCGACAGCGTGAAATGCGCACTTCACAATTAATATACCAAGATTCCTGGGAACGTTAATGACCCAAAATATCTCAGAAGATTTCTTGACCAAATCCCGCAGCATTGGCAGTCCGGATAGATAATCGACTGTTCATCCCGGGGACGACAAAGGGACCACATTCCTCGGCATCGGGAGTCTCTCGACGGTATGAAATACGCACTTCACGACGGACGCATCAAGAGCAAGCTCCAGGGAGCTAACGAGCTTAATGACCGTCCACCAGCCACCCGCCCCGGATGCGGACGTAGATCGTACCACCGTCGGTGCTTGTCGGTGTGCTCACGGAGGCCGACCGGGACGGTCGGAGAGGAGGAGGAAAGCGGGAGGACGGAGAGGGCGAGCTAGGTGTTGCGGTGTAAAATAGAGCACGGAACAGTAGGGGGGAGGGAGAGAGGGAGGGATCCAGTCGCGCACGTCTCCACCGGAGGCTGAAACAGGAGCACGAGAGAGCGGGAACGAGGGAAGTGTGACGCCGTTAAGTGATCGAGGAACGATCACACGCCGCGTACCTTCCGCCAGGACCTCCTCGACGGTGACCGTGTGGCGGCCCACGACGAACACCTTCCCCAGGTAGCTGTTGGGCTCCTTCGACGTGTTGTCGATCTTGGAGAATAGCTTCTTCATGCTGGCGCCGCGCTTCGTCGTCGACGTCGATTTGACATAGGGACTCCTCTCGCGCCTGTGCGCTGCTGCCGCGATGCGATGCGCTGCGCTGCGCTCCGCTCCGCCGATCACCGCCCCCGAAAACGGCACGGCACGGTACGATACGGTACGACAGCACGGCGATCTGGCGCGGCGCTCTCTCGCGCGCGGTTGGATCTCTCCTTCTTCTCTCCGCCCGCCACTGCCCGAGAGAGTGAGCGAATGAGCGAGCGAGAGAGAGAGAGAGAGAGGGAAAGAATGAGGTCCGTTCCCCGGATCTCTCTCTACGCGACGGCGTACGTCGCCCGGCAACGACGGGTTCCTCCTCGAGCGTTTAGATCGACCACGGAGCGCACCTGCTCAACCGAAGGATGTCGCCACGACGGTGGCCATGATAACAGTCGTCAGCGTATCATACATCACTCCGCCACCGCTCCTCGGTCGACATATTCGGGCCCGCGGACCGACTGCGCAGCCGCGCCTCCGCAGCGGCGACGTCGGAAACATATGTGCGCTACTTCCGGCCGAATGTCAAAAAAACCGTCCGTTGGTCGCCGGCGCGCGCGAAAAGCTCAGGGCCGGGATCCTCGGCGGACGGAAGTCGCCTTCCCCTTCGAGATCGCGGGCGAGACTGCGGGATGAAATGAGAGAGAGAGAGAGAGAATCGGCTCGCTTTCCGAGATTTCGCGTCGGAAGTCTGACGGCGGACGCTCGAAAACGCCGCCGGCTTCTGGACGGTTACGTCACCGGCGTCACGTGACCGACCTCGCGCGCTCGCGTTTGTATCTGCGACGCAGAACGCACGCCGCCCTCGTTCGGGGACAGCCGAGCACGAGCTCCCGGCGTTTCCCTCTCGCCTATAGTAAATTAAAATGCGCTTAATTCAAACGTCGCGCGTCGCATGCTGCGTAGGAACTGGCAACTTCGGAGCGGTCGTAGTCGCCGAAGTCAGCCGCGAGTGACGCCGACGAATTATCGCGAACGCGATACTCGCGGCAGTTGGCGCTTCGCTCGATTGATCGACGCGATCTATCTCGAGATTTCTCGCTTTGTGTCTTACCGGCGCACCACCTCGGCAACGATCACAACGGTCTCGCCGCGACGTGCACGCGCCTGATCACTGACGGCCAATTACGGCGTCTGCTGCACCTGCGCGGTTGCGCATGCGCGCGGTTTGTTTCTCAGAGCGACGCCGCACTAGCGCCACACAGTGACGAACGGAACCGAGTTCGTTGCGACATCGGGTACCGATTTTGTGTTTTGAAAAAAAATAGCGGGTGCTTGTTAAAGCATGGGCGCTCGTTAAAGCTGAAAGAAGATTCAGGAACATTCTGTGCTTCGGTTACAGAGATTCGTAGCTACGTTCAGACGAGAGAGTGAACGAGAGTGAAGCACGCTAGCCACGCGATTCTGGAATCTCGTTCGATCGATGTTATTGTACGTTACATTGTGTAACTTGACTTATTTTGCGTGACTTTATTTATTTATTGCGTGACATAGGCAAGGCAACTCTCTAAAGATATCGGCACTATTCAGCGGCACTTTTTCGCCCGGTCGAGAGCCACGTAAGTTCACCCCTTCAATTCTGTTCTTGTGTATATCGCTTCCCATCATGCGAACAAATTTGATAATTTTTACATAAAGAAGGGTATTATTTGACGACAAACTGGCTATATAATGTCTTTATTTGTATTCACGACGTTTCGACCATTGGTTTTGGTCCTTTTCAAGTGAGGTATATTTTTTTACACAGTTACGTAGAAGGCTGTGTAGAAGGCTGTGCGTCAAAATAGAGTTAAAATGTAAAATAATAAATAAAAAAGACATCAGTCTGTGCAAGTATATAAAAACGTGTCAAAGATTTGTGAAGGTGAGAGGGACGTCAAATAATACCCTTCTTTTTGGATTCATGGAGAAGAGATTTATTTTCTTAGTTTTTCCTAAAAATCAACAACTTCCAACACTCTCTGCACTCTAAACTCCTGGAGAATTGTGTTCATTTTGAGACTTTTGCTCGGCATCATCACAAAATTTTAATGTTTGGACGAAATCCATCAATTTCTGTAAAGAGTGTATGGAATCCTTTTAACTTTTTAGAAGCAAAGAAGGATAAATGGGTCTTTTTTGTTTGTAACTGTATAATTGTAAATTTTCAAAATTTGTCAAATTGTACATTCATGTTGACATAGGTTACATTGTCAATTTTTAATAATTAAATTTGTAATATCAATTTTTATTTTCCACAGTGCAGGAGAGAGGCACAGAAAGAAAGCATTTGTGTCGTCATGCATACAGGATTTTACTTCGCTCAATAATGATGTCATATTTCCACTGTTGTCGTTTTATTATTCAATGTTGTATGAGAAAGCTTTTCAAGGACTCAGACCTTATTCTTTTGCACATTTGATCACAGAAGCTGCTGATATTGTAAGTTTGTCCTTCGTTTACCAAATTTGTATTTGGATACATTGTATATCTTTTGATTTACTTGCCACAGAGAACGATCAAGAAGTATTTTTGTTCATCATGAGTGAATTTGACGACTCGGATGAAGGCTCGGATATTTTGGCTGATATTCAGGCTTTGGATGAAGCTTTAGCCTTAACTGCGAAAAGAAAATCTCAACAACATATTAGTAGCAACCAACCTGATGTCTCATCCAATATCGAGGATCCTGAGAACAACGATGATTATTTTGAGTATCTTTCTACAAATCGGTATATCGACAATTCTCTGAACGCTTACGAGATTAATACAAAGTTGATTACTGGCTTGACGATAGCCAAGAAACAATTGATTGCTTTACTGGCAGAATGCGAGCAGAAGATAAAACTACTGGACGAGAAAATAATGAAATCCAAAGATGAGTCGAACTTTAGTATCAAATCGACAATCAGGAATGCTGGTATGCCATATTTTAAGGACAAGAATAACTTCAGCGCTCCCAAGAATTATGACACTAAGTTGAAGGAAGCCCGTGGCGAGTTGTTTCTTCCAGCTATGAAAAAGCCGAACCGTTGGACGGGAAAAGATAGAGAAACGCTTTTAACCGCTATAAAGAACCAAGCTATTGAATTGGTACTGTCCAAAGGATATAAAGAGATTGACAAGTCTAATAATGAAGCTAATACAGCTAATAATAAATTGGTGCTTCCCAGAAATTTTAATGAGATGGTGGAAGCGATAGGTGAGAAAGAGTTTGACTGGCATAAGATTGCCGTTGTGGATTTCGACGATAAGCATTCAGCAGGCGAATGTCAAGCAATGTGGAAAGTCTACCTGCATCCCAAAATCAAAAAGAGTGAATGGACGAACGCGGAGGATAATAAACTGCTGAAGTGTGCGAAAAAATACAAATTTCAAGATTGGGATGCTATTACCCAAAAACTAGGGACAAACCGTAGCGCGTACCAATGTTTTATTAGATATAACACAATCAAGAAAGTGCCGTCAGCCGGGCGTCCTTGGACCAAACAGGAGGATAAAGATCTCGTCAAAATTGTAAACGCACTTAGGATCGGAGACTACATTCCCTGGTCCGAGCTCGCCAATCACATGCGACACAGAACCAAGCAACAAATCTATGTACGATGGATGTATAGGAAAGCACCGCATTTGACAAAAGGTAGATTCACTTCCACAGAAACGTCGACTCTCCTGAGGGCGGTGAAGAAATACGGCACAAACTTCTGTAAAATTGCAAATGACGTAATGCCACATCGAAGTTCGCTGCAACTCCAAGAGCGTTATAAAACGGTGATGGCAACTCATTTAAATCTGTGGACAGTCAACGATGATCTAACATTAATTAATCTGCACTTGAAATACAATAACAATTGGTCCAAGATAGCCACATATTTTTCTAAAAAGTCAAGAACACAAGTGAGACATCGGTATACCGCATTACTAAAATACGTACAGAAAGGTGTCAGTATCGAAGCTATACCTAGACCGGCCCATTCATTTCGCAATAGAAAACTTTTAATGAATAAAAAATTGTCATCTTCGTCAAAGATTTGCAATAAAACTATATTACAACCTGTTGTAAATATTTGTGATATTCAATTAAGATTATACGAAACTCTCTGTTTTCCACCTTCAATTAAATCTAATAATTCTGAAGAACCTTACGACAACAAACAGCTTATGCGTGATACTAACAAATTATACAACACATTGAATTTGTTAAACGCCAATCTTGATATTCCGAGTGATTTTCTGAATTATGTACAGTTAGGTAAGAGAGAAAAACAACTTTTGATTTCCTTAAAAGAACACATGAATTTAAGAAATAACAGAATACAGAATAATGAACTAATAGAACTATTCAGAACGCAAATGTTCGGTTACGCTTCAGAAGTTAGTGGAAATGATTTCTTTGTACCGCCACCTCCATTTGAGGGGCATGTAAAGGCTAAAAAGAGCTGGAAAAAAACTCAAAGGAATACTTCTATAGATTATGATTTAGATGTCAACCAAAAATTTGTTGTTAACTTGCCTGCATATTTCTCCATAACTCATTGTACACTTAATTTTATTGATACTGAGGAAGAAATTCAATTTTCTAAATTTAGTCAATTCTTAACGAGTGACTACTATAACTGTAACCAACAAAATGTACATTCATATAAATCGTTGAAGCGCTTCTTTTTTTATAAGGAAAGTACTTCAAACGAAGGGAAGACCGTACTGCAGGACAATTCGGAAAATTGTGAAGAAGTAAATAAGTTGAAGGAAACTAACAGTATTAATGAAGACAATGAAGAAACGAACACGAGTAACATAATTCTACCAAATCGAGCGACTTTATTAGGTTTTAAAAATTTGCTCCTTTGGAAATTACTGTACGACTATCAAAATGAATCTCATCAACAGTGTGAATCGATGATGTCACTTGGAAATGAGCAAAACATAGAACAATCGACGAATTCTCAACCTGTGAAAACGGAGAGTGCTGAATACCAGCTATTGCGAACTCGTCTATCGCAATTATTTAAATTTCCCATAAGTTTATCGAACACCATTTTGCAAATGCAGGGGCCAGAGAAGATATTTCTAACGAAAGAGAAACCGACTGAGAATGTCGTTTTACCTGTTCCAACGAAAAGAAAATTTGAAGATACAAAGCCTGTGAAATTAAATAAAAAAAAGAAAAACGTTCCAGCTAATAGCCATATTCAACCCGACTCGAACGTTACAACGCAAGAACTTCCTGTACGTAGCTGCAAAATGACTCGCAAAAACTATAAAATTATGTTAAAATAATATCATAATATACTATTTTCTCATAAATTACTATTTTAAATTACTATAGGAAGCATTAAAGTTTTATTTAATTCTGTAAACATGGTACATTTTTTTAAATTTCAGTACATTCTCTTTTATATTAAAGTAAATGGGCGTAGAAAAAAAAGACTAGCTTTTATTTATTACAAATATAATCTTCTGAAAATAATTCATAATGTATTACACAACTGTGATATTTAACAATGATCTGGAAAGTTTAGAATTTTTGTATATATATATATATATATATATATATATATATATATGCATCCGCATATTACAAACACATTTATTTAGTATAATTATAAGTAGGATATAAAAAATTACATTTATAGATTAGAAAGGCCATAAGAACGGCTACTGACAAATGTAGTTTTAAACAAATGTACGTTTATCGAAAACGATTTACAATGTAAATAATCGAGAAACATAGTAATATTTATAAAAGATATTAGAAAAAATTCAATAGCAATGAGTTAAGAAAATATCCTTTTTATACAAAGTATCTTTTTTTCGTTTCTTAATTTTCCTTATAATTTTTTTCCTTTGTTTCATTATAAATACTTAATAATATCATTCTAAAATCAGCGAAATTAACACTGGACGATGCAGTAATAACATGAAATGAGAGATCTAATTTATACATACATATATACATATGTAATGTACAAATCGTATCACATACATTTTGTAACGAATGAAATACAGATTTTTAACAGCGTAAATGAAGTATATAATATACTTTGAACATATTCATCAGATACGTCAAATCGTCTAGTAAATATTAATTTATGTAAAATAAAATGCTTTTTCTCTTGCTTTTCCTATGAGTTGTCTTCATGGGTGTAGGAATATCTGGATGGAGCATATGTCCGCGGAGTTGAAGCTTGAGGGGAAAGAAAACATATAATCAAGAGAGCGGTAATGGTTAATTAACACGAAATAAGTACAATTAGGTATTCATTTACGGAATACATAAATTTAAATCACAGCGATACTTTGATAAAATCATGTCAACGGGACATGAAAATAGATATCGTGTGTTATATATGCAAA
Organism: Crematogaster levior; assembly: GCA_901521435.1. Taxonomy (NCBI): domain Eukaryota; kingdom Metazoa; phylum Arthropoda; class Insecta; order Hymenoptera; family Formicidae; genus Crematogaster; species Crematogaster levior. The sequence continues at coordinate 64,425 of CABEGB010001274.1, read as the reverse complement.
TTTGATTGACTAAATGATCATGATAAAATTTCCCCTCATTTCTCAGCTTTCATTCCCTTCGTCCAAAAACCTTACGCTCCATCCAGGTATTTTGGTTTCCTGGAAGTTCCACCGAATGGTGGATAATTAGGCGCTTTCAACACCACCTTTGGACTATATAGCGCAAGATCACTTTATCCTTCAAATGATTTCTAAAACTATTAATTTTCTAGTAACTTGTTTTTCCACTGAGTCTTACTGCTTTATCGGGATATATGTGGGATGAGGATGGAATTGATCCCAGGATCCTTCGTTTACTAATCACACGGGCTCATAGAGCCACGTGTTATCCCATTATCCAGATATTTCTACATCCATAGTTGTATAGTAGATGTATTTTTAATGTATCATTATTATACATGACATAAAAGTTAATATTGTCTAACAGAGACCTATTAGAAGGAAGAAATGCAAATGTATATCTTACATGCAAAAAGTACCTTGTATCTTTAAGTTACACTGTATGCAAATAATTCTCATTCAGTTATATGTATATTTTACAGCTTACATTTTATATCTTAATATATGATCAATGTCTTGTAGCTTTGTAACTTTGTAACTTATTAAGTTTTTATAATGATTATCGCTCAGTGATTATTTCTTCTTCGATACCGAACTGCTATAACCTGTTATAATTACCGTGCAACCGGCTGTAAAAACGCCCCATAAAATAAGACTCGGTTCTACCTTACTGACCAAAGATCTAAAGTTATCCAGGATCAATTTGAGTGGTTCATTTGTGATCTTGAAACCTGGCTTTTCCTGAAGAATCTTCCCTTTTGTCAGATATTCGATAAGCGGAGGATGATTTTGGCTGAATATTGGGAAATACTCTCCCACTTTTTCTCTAGTCCACCAAGCACGAGTATTCGATCTGTATAGGTGAGAACAGTAGGAATAAGTTATACAGGGTGTACTAGTGATCTCAGACACCTTGTATATGTATTATTCTAATTTATAAATCTAATCACACATAATCGTATATCTTTGAAGTATATATGTTATATATTATATTTATATTAGATTATACTCACTTTTGGCCCCATGGCGTATAATGATAATAATAAAGACTAGCCCTAACATATTTCGGTGGTCTGTCTCGGAATGGATTCTCAATGGTATTCATTAAAGCCAGTACCTCAGGCTGTCCGCTCAATAAACGATAGGCTAGCGACATTAACCACGGATTTTGATGATATGTACCTAAAGCAGCAAACCACATTTGCCAATCGAGACGAGGTTGATGAGGTGCTGCAAGAAAAAAATATCGTTAAAGAATTATTATCTTTTACAATATTAGCTTAATGATATATAAGAAATAATGCATTAACCCATTCGGCTGACAGAACGAGCTAGACTCGTGGTCATTGATTCAGGCCAAAACAAGCACCAATCGAATGGATTAACGTAAAAATGAACACTCAACATATAAACATATGAAAATATCTCACCAACGAATGGTAGAGAGTTGTTAACATTTCCTGGTTTATATAAAAATTCGTATTCCTTCCAAGGTCCTTCAATGGTGGCGCTTCCTTCTATCACAACTTCAGGTCTACCGTTGACTCCTGTCATACGACGGAATAATCCGTAACTGTTCGCTATATGAAGATGATCCACTTTCGCATGTATTTGCTGCAGGTGACCAAGTATTGTCGAGTTGTGCGATTGATGCAAAGAGGAATATGGTACCTGCGAGCATTGACCTCGTACTTTATACATAATACGTTACGTATTGCATTGAGTTTTTAATAACTATAAATTCAGACACGCTTAAAACTGTCTGATATACTTACAATACTTATAGCGAAAATCCAGCCTATAGCTATGATGTGAAGAATAGTAATTGTTAGTGTTATTAGTTTATCGTACACCCCTTTTGTAGACACAGAAGTGATTATAGAATCCATTAATGTTAATCCAAGCGATGCTAGACCGACATATATGGAAAGTATCACCGCACGAGATAGAACATAATCAAATTGCTCTTGAGTAAATGCTATAAAAAAAGATATTATTACGATTGATGCAAATGCTAATTGTAAGATCAAATTATTATTAGTTAACAAGATAAGTACTGATATTAGATTCAATGGTCCAGTTGTCCATTATCTTAAGACCATAGAAAAAATATGTCCCATACAATACTCCTCCATAAACTAATATAGTTATTAGTATAGAGAGATAATTCTTAATACGGGACTTATCATTTTTAGATTTTCGTTTGTAAAAGAACTGATCGTCCAGCAAGGATATGCACAGACAAATGGTAAGGAAATTAAAGAAATTGTAGTTTCCAGTAGCGATAATGCAAACTTGTAGAAACACCTAGAACAGCAATATTAAAGTGTCATAAAAAAGTCACAAGTCTAATCTGTTACAGTCTATTGCAAGTAATTATTACATACCTGTAAATAAAATGCCATTATTCTCACTTTTCTGTTTGGGAAGAAAAATAAAAGTGGTACAGCAAGTTCGATAACATTTGTAGCAACGCTGGATAATCTGAGGAACCACGTTGGTAAATGATGCGCGTACCATGCCAGAGGAGTTGGTATACATTGAGACTCAAAATGAACGTTTAGAGCTGCAAAACAAAAAAAAATGATAAATATATGACAATTAATGTATACAGTGTGCATATTAGATTCTAGGAAAACGATCTTACCATCTAGCTTCCACCAGAGTTGACAGCCTGAAGTGAATTTCACTACCCCGCTAGCAAACATAAGGCGGAAAAGCAACCAACGCACAGACCAGAGTGTCACACCGTCACTTGGTTTCCCGCGATAAGGATACCAAAACGGTGCAACAAGTATACATAGAAATCCAACCTCTAGTAGCAAAACGTCCCTACAACATGAATGATATAATTATGATTTAATTAAATTGTGCAAGCAATTAAATTGTTTATATAATTTATTCACAAAACAGTATAGACATTGAGTAACATGCACATTTTAATTACTTTTTAGTACAAAAGCTTTGGCAGGATTGAGAAATAAAAAAAAAGTATAACCTACCATTGGAAGAACATAAATGTTTGACCAATCTGGTATAAAGAATAATACAGAGACCACAGCCCTACAAATATTGGCGCAATGCAGAATTTCTGTGACACAAACCTGCAATCAGATAATATTTCAGATTAGCGACTCCAATCTCATGAGAATATTTATATGAATAAAATGTAACAGAATTTTTAAACTGCAAGTTAACTTCTAAACAGATTGCATTTTATAAGTAAATCTTGCATCAAGAATATCCCTTTAATCTTATCATTTTTAAATGTACCCTGCAAAGGAGAGAACAGTTCCGAGAATAGCCAGCACATCCAGCATGTATTCGACGTTCAAGCCCAGATATGGCGCCAACCACAAGAATGTTGGTTTTTGCTTCAATTTATTGAACAATGTTGCACGTCCCTTGAGATCCAGCTGTGCCCTAGCTGGCAGGATCCCATTGTCTCCATACAATCCTATTAATTTTATTAATTAATAACAATCATAATATTACAGTTCCCCAGCGAGTACTAACTAGTAGTAACATTATATCATAACTCGATATATAACTGTTATGTATGTATGTGTTATATTACATTTATATTGTCTAGTAGGAAATATCCATGTAATATTACTATGTTAGTTGGTACTGGGGCCCAGAAGTGAGATTTGTACGTATGTATCTTAAAATAAACTTAATATTTTTTTTACATTCCAAAGTTACACCCTAAGATCAGCGGCGTAGGCATATAAAATTCCGTTGCGCAAGTAGAAGCGCAATTGCTGGAATACCGGAAATCGAGCTGCCCGTTTCGTTCTAGAGTTATAAACCGTATACGAGCGCCGCCGATCAGCATCATTACGTGGCACGGACATCGAGCATTCCTCGCGTGCCCGACGCAAATGACGAGGGGAAGTTTTGACGGGCAGAAGAGAGAGAAAAAGAGAAGAGAAAAAAGTGGCGACGAGGTCGTTGTCTCGGAGGTGCGAGATGCGGTACGCACTCACCTGGAATCTGCACGTAGAAGCTGAGGAATGCGAACAGGTATATGATGCAGATCCCACGCAGGAATAGATTACGGGTGTATCGTAATTGCGCCATAGTCGCGATCGCGAGTTTTATGTGAGAAAGTCAGCATTTAATACGACGAAAGTCAGCATTTAATAACGCGCGACCGAACGTCGCCGGGTCAAACGCGACGCACGCACACTACGACGTCGTCGAAACACGGACGGACGATCCTCTCGCGCACACACTCACTGATGAGGCGCGACGAAACCCGCCAAACCGCCTCCCTACGATAACGGAATTCACCAAGCCGACAGCCATTGGATAACGAGGCAATCTCGGCGCGCTTATTGGCTGTCGGTTTAGCGTGAATTCACAGGAGAATTAAGGTCTGTTCTTTTTAGCTGCACTGCTGAACTGGTGCACTCAGTTAGAATGAGACAAATCAAATGGACGTGGGAAATATATGGATGGAGTGTAAAGTCAATATCAGACTACAGATTAAGATTGAGGGTTTGTTCGCGTCGCAATACCCCAATATGCTCCTACTCACTCCAATACGCTCCAATCTATAGTATACGTAACGTAATACTATAGTTTGGAGCGTATTGGAGCGAGTAGGAGCATGTTGGGGCAAGCGACGCGAACAAACCTTGAGATTGAATTGAAACTTAACCAATCAGAGCAAAGTTTATTAAACTCGAAACTAGTTTTCTTTATTATGATTGGTTAAATTTCAATTCAATCTCAATCTTAGGGTTTGTTCGCGTCGCAAGCGACGCGAACAAACCTTGACCAATCAGAGCAAAGTTTATTAAACTCGAAACTACTTTATTATGATTGGTTAAATTTCAATTCCTCAATCTTAGGGTTTGTTCCAATACGCTCCAATCTATAGTATTTGTAACGTAATCTGGTAATACTATAGTTTGGAGCGTATTGGAGCGAGTAGGAGCATGTTGGGGCAAGCGACGCGAACAAACCTTTAATCTGTAATCTGATATGGACCTAAAGGCCGTGGCACATAAAAAAACTTAATCAGTAAGCAGTAGAACTTAAGCGAATCGACCAATCACGGTCAAGCAGTATTGACCATGATTGGTCGATTCGTTTAAGGCTGCGTTCCGATATTCACTGCCAGTACTGAAAATCTATAATATACGTGACGTAAACTATAGATTTTTAATACTGGCAGTGAATATCGGAACGCAATCTCTGGGTCTGTTCTTTTCAGCTGCACTGCTGAACTAGTGCAATAAGTTAGAGTGAAAAAATATATATATGTCTCATTCCAACTTATTGCACTAGTTCAGCAGTGCAGCTGAAAAGAACAGACCCATGATCACAGTAGCCGCAACAGGAAATACATCAAAATCAATGACGTCATATACTTTAAGGCGGCACTGCCACAGTACACTGCTACTTATTTTGCTATTCGTAGTACTGACAGTACTTGCAGTGCATAACGGAACGCACCCATAGTATTACATATAACATATTATTGTGTATTATTAACATATTATAACATAATACATTATGATAATAATATATGCTATCTGCACTTTCTGCACTTAAAATGAGATGGACGTGTAATTAAACCGCTTCATGTGCAGCAGCCCTTAGCATGCACTTCCGGTTCGCGATGTATACGCTCCGTCATTTCCGGAGAGAGTTAAATGGCGCTTTAGAGAACCATGTGGCGTGTAGTGACGCGGTGTGTACCATATTTATCTCGTTTCCAGAGTAATATACAATAACGCGGGTGTGGGAAAGAGAGAGATATCGGTGCTTCACGTGCGTTTTCCCAATTCGTTTATTTGTTAAGACAAATAGGAGAAAGTTACGAAGAGAAAGACTGAAATAATGCAAGGCGTCAGTATGGCCGAGCGACTTGGTTTGGGGCCTGAAGTTCGCGAACTCAAGCTGGGGCCCAGCTTCACGAGCAACAACTCCAAGTTTCACACTCTGAAATGTAAGTCTGATTCCTCGGGAGTGGAGGCTGCGGATAAAAATCAATTATTTGTTTCAAAGATTTAAATTCTAGTTTAGAAATAGCAACCCGAAGGGAGAATCTTTAGCTGCAGAGACTGGTGATAATATATCTCCCTGAAAATATATCTAATCCCAGAATGGATGTCTGATCTCTTCCAGATGATTTCAAGCCTGCTAGTGTTGACGACTCCAAGGTAGCCAGGGTTGACGTGGGCTCGGACAACACAATAACGGTCACCGTGCCACATTTAGATGGTGCTGGCACCTCTCACACTGTGTTCAAGGGTTCACAGAGGCCCTATAATAAGGAATACGTCTTAATTTTTGATAAAGTTACCGGGGAGATTACATTGGAGAAGCTAACTGCAAATATCCAAGTTAAAAAAACACGGTACCCTTGTTGAGATTCAGTGTTCTATTGCATCATTCATTTATTATGCACCAAATCTCATTGCAAATCTTGTTTCTCGCAGGGCGGAACCTAAACGTAATAGCAATAACAATTCCATGCCTGTTGAGATTAAAAAGAGTCCCACATATGCCAGGTCGAATGGAAGGACTAAAGTTATTAGTGGAAAAAAAAGGGAACCTTCGCTGCAGCTGCATCCCAAACAGAGTCCCCAACGAACATCACCATATGATAAAACAAGTCCACCGACTATATCTGTTAATAGGTATCAGTTAATAGATATTTTTAAGCCTAGATGTAAGAAAATTCAATAAAGTTTAATTGTTACATGCTTCTTGCTTAATTTTTTTTTTTTTTATCCATTGTCACTGCTGGCTGCTTTAAATTTTTTATTCATATTCTTGTTCTTTGTTTTTTCATTTTATGTACTTAATGTCATTTTATGGTACTTAAAGATGAAACTATTGATAATGAGTGAATGATGATTGATGAATATACCGTATCATAATTTATATAATTATTTAATTATATTTAATTATTAATAACAGCTCTTCGCCCGTGCAATCATCGAATTTGGTCAGTCAACCGACTTTGGCCAGTCTACCAATGATCGGATCCGACAATGATGACTTTGTGCTGTCGACGTCAATGATGCCTGGATCTTCCTCTATACAATCTATAGCTTCTCAATCAATTCCAATATCAAGTACAAAATCGACCACCTTAGAGAGCGATTCCAGTTCGAGCAGTTCGAGTTCTGACAGCTCAAGCAGTGATTACGAAACGGAAAATGTCTCAGTGCCAACAGCAACGAATGGTAAACAAAAAATATATTAATTTTACAGTTTTTCTCTGTGCTAACTTTTTTTTATACTTGTAAATTTATTGAAAGTATTTCCAACTCAATTCTCTAGATTTAAAATTAAAATAAAAATTTTTATAGGTAATTTAAATGGTACAACTGCCTCGCCCACATTGTTCATGTCGGACAATCTCTTAAATGATGATTTACAGTTATCTGAATCAGAATCAGATAGTGATTAATGGTGATATGCTGATAGAATTAAGAAGAAATATTCCAAGGAAGCCGACTATAATTTTTTTTTTGCGATATCTCTCACAAGATCGTTTCTACATTGATCGCAAGCAATCGATCATACATTATCGCAAGTCGTAAGAATTTTGCAATTTGAATCTCTACATTGCAGTTGTAGTCACAGTCAATCAGGGAAAAGAATTGCGAGACTTGAAGTAGAGCTCGACGCTTATTGGCTGTCGCAAATTTCAGATTTGGTCAAACCTAGTGTCCTTATAGGCATTTTTATAGGGCACTAGTCAAATCTTGCGATCAATGTAGAACGACCTTAATATATCAACAATTTTAGATTATAATTGATTGGATTTCTTAAAATTTTTATATACCATCATCATATCACAATTAGTGCAATTATTTTTTTACAATTTTAAAAAGTAAAATCGTAATATTCCCAAGAGACACAAACTAACATTTTATCAATTGCGAATATATTTATTTCGAAAATAGAATATATGAATAAATAAAATGCTTATATATATACATATATATATGTAATATGTAATTGATCTGTATATAAACCTATATAAAAAAGTATATCTAACAAATTGAACATTTCTCTCGATTGTAGATAATTATATCTATTTATAATTTTGCTCTATGAAGATTTAAAGCGTTTACCCTGAATAATGTAAATTACAATAAATAACGTTTCTCTTTGTAAAGATTGTATATCGTGATTTACTAAAGTTCAAAATTCTTTTCTTTGCCGGTGATGAAAATACAAAAGGAAGGCAGTAACTGACCACAAGCCGGCACATACGATGTAATAATCCAAGTTTAATAAAGCAACGTTTCGACCTCAAATTGGGTCCTTTTCAAGTACATCTACAATAATGTTATGACATAATGGTATAGAACAGTGATACAAAAATTATAGGTGCTATATGAATTTGATTAAAACTTACAAGATATAACGTAGGATGAGTCCAAATTACATATTGTGATAATGAAAACATTTGTCACATTAGACTTTAATAAAAGTGAGAAACGTACGTCTTTAGTGACAGTGCGAAACGGACTAAGCGAAATTCGGTATGTATATATATGTATGTATGTATATATTCGGTATAACGTGGCGCAAGGACAAATTTAATAATAAATAAGTAAAATAAAATCAAAAAACAATGTAAAGGAACATGGATAACGGGTCAATGATCTAAAATGTGAGAAGTAAATAAATCAAGGTTGAGTGAAAAATAAAAAGTAAAGAAAAAACGTCAGTAATACAGGATGAGATTAAAATAGAAAATAAATTAACGGTATAGGTGTGAGAGACGAGTCAAAGATATTCAAAGTCAAAAAGCGTTGAGTTTTGTATGTCAAGAAGTATGTAACATGTTAATAAGACTATCGTAAATTGCTGTCAAATTTTCTGTGTCCTTTTGAGAGTTAATAGCGGAGATACTATTTTTAATAAACAGCATTTCCGCTATCTCTCTTTTCTTCGTGTTAGTCTCTTTGTGTAAAATCTTAGGGTTGTCCCAGTCGAAGTCATGGTCAAGAGATAGTCTGTGTTTACTGACGACGGAATGATAGGCGTTCTGTTTTTTAACGTTATCCCGATGTTCCTTGAGTCGGGTTATAAGGTGTCGTTTGGTCTGCCCAATGTAGCACGCGTTGCAGTTGGAGCAGTCTATTTCATACACTAATTCGGTTTGTTTAAACATGCTGAGAGGGTCTTTACCTTTCCTGATGATGTTTATTAAAAATAGTATCTCCGCTATTAACTCTCAAAAGGACACAGAAAATTTGACAGCAATTTACGATAGTCTTATTAACATGTTACATACTTCTTGACATACAAAACTCAACGCTTTTTGACTTTGAATATCTTTGACTCGTCTCTCACACCTATACCGTTAATTTATTTTCTATTTTAATCTCATCCTGTATTACTGACGTTTTTTCTTTACTTTTTATTTTTCACTCAACCTTGATTTATTTACTTCTCACATTTTAGATCATTGACCCGTTATCCATGTTCCTTTACATTGTTTTTTGATTTTATTTTACTTATTTATTATTAAATTTGTCCTTGCGCCACGTTATACCGAATATATACATACATACATATATATACATACCGAATTTCGCTTAGTCCGTTTCGCACTGTCACTAAAGACGTACGTTTCTCACTTTTATTAAAGTCTAATGTGACAAATGTTTTCATTATCACAATATGTAATTTGGACTCATCCTACGTTATATCTTGTAAGTTTTAATCAAATTCATATAGCACCTATAATTTTTGTATCACTGTTCTATACCATTATGTCATAACATTATTGTAGATGTACTTGAAAAGGACCCAATTTGAGGTCGAAACGTTGCTTTATTAAACTTGGATTATTACATCGTATGTGCCGGCTTGTGGTCAGTTACTGCCTTCCTTTTGTATCGTGATTTACGTTTCTTTACGTTTGATAGGTCTGATAATCTAATATCAGTCTAGCCAGTTGACTGCGTTTACCCAAGTGATTGTTCCTCAGTTTAAGGCAATTTTTATAAATACTGTCGTTGGAAGCGTCGTCACAGTTGACATTTTTGTATTTTATCTTCAGTGTCGGCTCTATCGCGCGAAATACATGCATATCGCTGAACGACACGTACATTTCAAACAGAGAAGTTACAGGGCTGTGCTTGGAAAGTTTCAGTAGAGTGGCAATGTCCTTGTCCGATCGCGTTAACGGAATATTCGCCTCGACTGTCTGCCGCACTAAAACACATTTTAACGAAAACATCAAACTTTATTCATACCAAAATATTAGGACTTTAAAAGACAAGTTGACGAAGGCTGCATACTTGCGTTGTAATCTTTAATGTAAAACGCAATATTGTTATAGTTCTGTTCATCGTATTTCCCATAGTTGCTATTGACGTCCACTTCATCGTGAGCTGCTTCATCTGTGTAAATTATATCGGGATGGAATTCGATGAATGGAATCGGGCTGAATATTTGATAGCTACTAATGGTATTCATTCGAACCTAAAATAACGAATTAATAATTTATATTCAAAGTAATTACATATAATATTATTAACTTTGGCGTTTATGCGCGTACTTACTCTGTTTAAATAATCTACTTTCAGTTTCGTTCCCGTTTCCATAAGAAGAACTAGACTTTCCGACGAGAACTTCTTCGCGCACAGGTCAGTCACGGCGATCTTTAACATCGGATCCAAATCTATGGAACTTACGTTGGCTGGCAATCGTATTGAAAGCCAAGTAATTTTAGATTGGTCCTTTTTATACTTCTCATTCAGCATTGATATGTATGTTTTTATTTCGTGATAAACGTCACCTCTGCCTTTCGATGGTGAATCTGAATTATACAGGAGAACCTACAAGACACAATGTCACATATAAATATACAATATATATTTTTTAAATATTATTTTAAAATTCTAGTTATTTATATAATACAATATATTAGGAAAATATTTTTTACGTGTGTCTGTACTAACCACCATAAGGAAGGTCTTGCATTTTTTTTCCATACAGTTTTGTGCATAGTGTTCAATAAAATTTATCGCGTCTTGCTTTCTGCTCAGATCGATAGTAATAATTATATTAATTCTCGTATTTTCAGTCACATAAGGCACGGGTATAATTTCTACTTTTCCAAGCGGCTTGCAGATCTCGATTCGCTTCCTTATTTCCTTGCCCGTGGCCACTTCGCTAAATACCAAGTCGAGTATATAATCCATTCCTCTGGACGCGTCGAATTTTAGATAGCCATTCAGCAGCCTGACGAAGCTTAATTTATTATCGTATCTGTTTACAATAGTGTTCACAGCTGTGTTTATCACGTAATCTATGTCGGATTTTGTGTCGCCTTTTAGTTCTTGAATATTAATGAAGTCGGTCTCGAAGAAGACGTGAGATACATTGAAATAAGACCAGCGCAATACGTCGAAGCGTCCTAGAGGTCTGTTTCCGGGTTGATTTCCAATAGGCCACGATATATGTTGATTCGGTGGGCCCAAATGTGCAGTCGCAGATATTACTTTCCGTATGTCAGTAATTTGTTTGTGAACTTTAATGGAATTTATCTGAAAGTAACGTGTTATATAAATGTACATGCTTTAGAATTCTAATAATAGATATGCAAATCACATTTTGCTTGACATGCTTATACATTATTTCGGAAGACTCACTGCGGCGAAATACATGTTAAATTTATAAATAAGCATATGATCGTAGATGGGATATATGGAAAGCGAATTCTGGAATTCGTTTTGTTCATTCAACCGGGCGAAATCCTTGTTGAAATTAAATGTGGGTGTCAATTGTGTAAATGTGAAATTTCGTCCTTGAACATGATTGACGCAGGACATAGAGGTGGAATGGAGGATACAACGACCTAAATTAACGTCGTCCGAATCTGAATATGCATTCTTGACACACCAGTCAAGATTATTTTTCATTTCTCGCACAACAGAATTGCTCAGAAGTATACCGGACTCTGAAAATGTAATTTTAGCTTCAGTTAATCATTCAGTTAATTAATCCTATTAAATTATAAATCTTTATCATTTACCCAGAGAACAGTAGGTGTCGATTTCGCTTTGAACACCTACGTGAACGTTTTGGCTCGCAGTTATTTTATTCACAAACTCCAACAGGCCTCTTGCATTTACATAACTCACATCTTTAGTTAGAAAGTAATAATCGTAGTTTTCTAAATAGTTGTCAACAATGTATTTCATGGCATGGAAAGGTTTCAGGATGTTCCTTGTGTCGGTAAACCCCACTATGCCAGGGAAAGAGACGTTTGGCTTGGTTCCCTCTGGTATGGAGATAAAGTAGCGAATTTTATCTACTATATGAGCAATTGTTTTGTTCAGCGCTACGTCCCTGCTGTGCAGATGCTCGCGGCTCGTTATAATACCCACAAACAATTTCTCCCTGATCCCAAGCTCTGTGGAATAGTATCTCGGACGTACAAACGCCTTCCTCGCTTTTTGCGCCTGTTGCGGTTTGCTCTCAGTGTTTATCCTTGGCTCGTAAGGATCTATATCTTCCAAGGTGTTCGAGGAATGATCGAAGGACTCCGCTACTTCGTGTTGTCTGTCAACATCAATCGGTATCAACAGGAGACTGAAACTTAGGCCCATGCATATACCCATTATCAAGTATGCATTGCTCCAACAGAGTGAATATAATATTTTAAGTAGCACCTTCATTTTGCTACGTTTGAAAAATCTCTTGTCTTAGATTGCCCTTATCGTTAGAGTAATAAAAATTATTTTTGAAAGTCACTTAAGAAACAAGCTTCTTTATCTCCAAACATGTTCCAGAGTACGTAAGAGAGATTCTGAATGGCATAACACTGTACAGCTCGATGGTACCTACGAATAAATATTGTTATTTGACGTACAGTCAATTTAATTTTTGTAATAATAATTGAATCTTTATATATGTATATATGATACTAACTTTCATGTTTTGCTTGTCATAAATTTGCCTCTCATAACCTTATAACCTTAACTTTGTGATGAGATTCGAGGTGCAAATATTCGTGCAGCACACTTTGGGTTTCAGTTTAAAATCTTAAACAATTAATCATAATCCTTGTATTACGTTTACCACTTTTATGTATGTACAACAAATTAGAGATAAATAGGATCAGTTGCGAAAGACGCGAAAGATTTCCTCTCCATCACTCTTTCCTTCTTTCTTTCTGCTGTTTGAGTGTGCCACACATTTCCGCATAAAATGTCACGACAGATCAGTTCGTACATGTGCATTAAATCACAAGTGTTTTTCAAAGAAAACTTAAATTTATTAAATTAATTGTAAATTAGGATATATATTCGAATTTTTGTTGAATTGTAAACATTATCAACTTAAAAATAACAAAAGTTACAAATATGCAAAATTTAAACAATTTAGTATTTCAATTAAGATGTAAAAAAGAAAAGAGAAAGAAAGGTGATGTAAATAAAAATTTGGAGCAATACATTATTAAAAGTTTTAATTTTATTCCTTTATTTCCATACTATTAAGGGTAAGCCTATATAATTTAATAATTGTTAATATAAATTAATTATTGTCTTGTTTCATTTCATTGATAATGTCTACAGTTGTCCTTTTATTCATTATGTTGTCCTTTTATTCTTTAGATATTTCATTGATTGAACTTTTATGTTAAAATATTCAAACTTGAACTCTGAAATAATGATTCTTGAAATTTTTGTTAGTTTAATATGTGAGAATAGATGTGAAGGGATATTTATAAGAGACGAGCATATTTCGTATTATTATAATATATAATATACATTCATTATTTTAAAAAATTACAAAATATCATGCTAATTCTTGTTGACATCATTAGTGATGTAAGTCTTAATTTTTACGAGTACCAAACTTAATTAGTTTTTGATGAACCAATAAACCACGCTATGCAACTTTGTAATTTATTTCATAATATATAACATAAATATAAAATATACATATAATATAATACAATTTATTAATACAATTTATTATATAATACAATTTATTAATTACTTAACATTTATTTTGATATAAAAATGAATTTAAATAATTAAAAAAAAAATATATATATATATTAATATTTATATATTTATTTTAAAATATTAATTTTTAAAATTGTAGATTTGCAACTTATATACACTAAGTATTTGTAATTGCGTTGATAAATTATTAATATGACGAGACTTAAGACCAGTGAAGAATGTGTATGATACTATAGCTATATCACAATAAAATATATACATATATACAATAGTCAAATAATCGATTGAGAATTTTTATACGCTCTTTGCATTCGTCAATTATTGGTATAACTCCTGTCAAACTTCACGAGCTTTATGTAAACTTCATGTGCATTACAAGTATCTTGAAGTATCGCTTTTACATGACAGTGTGCACCTACGTGACACATCGTGTAATGCTCCATGGAAAATTCGTGCGAAATAACGGCGACGAGACGTGCGAATCGTGAGCGAAGGATCGCCTCTAAGGATGCACGTGATATGACGCTATGCGAATTATCCTTCTCATTGTATTTTACATTGCGATTTATGTGGCAAGAATCGCGATTGGTGGTGATATCGCCAAAACAATGCCAGGTATATACAATTACTTGGACGTACCTAATTCCTCTTGGGTCTGATTTTTTCATTAAACAGCGAAGTACAACAGTAATCTTAACAATTTTTATACAGAGAAAGGAGTTATTTACGCTTGTCTAAACTAATAATAATTTTCCCAATATTATCGCGCATATTTTCCCTCTCCTTGAACGTTCGTAGGAAGAAGCATGAGACACGTCCTCAGGCAAAAAGGTGGAACAGCGCGGAGCGGAATATCCGAAATGCCTATCGACGATGGAATAATCCGGATGATGAATAAGCGCAACGGGCAATCATTGCTGAGGAATCGAGTCGACGGTTTTCCGCAAGGAAGAAACAATTTCAAGCGAGCCGGACGGAGTTTGCGCAAACGGAAGAAATGTGCGAAGAATTGCAAGATCGCGCGTCGTCGAAACAATTACGTGGACGATGATGATATCGACGAGCAAAATACCCCATCGAACGTGGTGAGACTTCCCGTCTGGCAAGTCCCGGAATCAACGGTTCCCGCAATTAATTTGGATTCTACGACGAGTCCGACGATCATGCGAACAGAGACGAACAATCGATCCTTGCTCGCATTTGAGAGGCCGCGGTTAGAGAATTTGGACTACGATCGCTCTGCAAATGAAGCTATATTTCCTATCGCCGAGCGACATCCAAATTCACCGGGATTTCTCGACACAAATGTTTTCAATAAAGATTTAACGCTTTCCAAAATCGCAAATCCGAAGTCCGAAATTAAGGTCGACGTACAGAGTCCTGCTCCTGAAGGATTGAATAATAAAATGCTGCCTCCTGCGTATCCTCCTGGAATACTTGCCGGCGTGGACTCACCGAACTCCGACTATCCTCAAGGATTTCAGCAGGAATATGCGAGGGATGCACGTCGGAGGGATTCTTCAAGTAATAACGTTAAAGAAGAATCATTCCATGATCCTCCAATAGGCTCTAACGAAAGATTTCTGCTCGTGCCGGTTTCTAAGAATCTGTACGTTTTGAAGGACATCCGAGAGAGTCCTCGAACAGGCGTAGACAGGATAATTGTACCCAAGAGATACAAGCCGCTGGAAAGAGATAAGGACAACGCAACATCAGCCATCCTCTCATTCAAGGCTCATATGCACCACGATGTGAAGGATGTAGGTAGAGCTTATCTTCAAGGAGGTAATCACCGTTTATTCGATCACAACGCGAATTACCTATATCCCACCCTTGAGCCTCGTGTTCCCGAAGAAACTGCGAACCCCACCGAAAACCCGGCGTCCTATCCGGACTTTTTGTATCCGGGTATCGCTTTTCAGACTCGCTCCGATTCAATCGACGCTACTCCTGAAATTTCCGACGAGTTGGCCTCTCCTGTTCCGGATTACGCCAACATTTCCTTCGCGGATATTAATTTGCGTAGCGGAATCAATTCTTACGATTCATCTTCTTCTATCCCGAATTACGATGTACCTTCTCTAAAGGAGAGCGCAAATGACCGCGATCGACCGAGTGTCTTATCTGCGACAAAATTTGACGATGAGATAAATTTATTTCAGCAAGATAGCGGAAATTCTTTTGGACACAGCAAATTGACAACTACGAACTTCCGAGATACTTTTGATCACAGCACATATGAGCCAGCTACTTTTGAAACGTGCTCAACTAATGATAAAGAAATATTTGATGTATCGCAGGATCTAACGGGAGAGGATTCTAAATTTTCGACAGGAAGGAACAAAGATGAGTCTGTAGCAGATCTTATAGATAATATTTCGCAATATAGAACTACCTTTGACGCGCCTGCAAACGAAGATACCTTCTTCCCGAATATTACTTACATCTTCGTTAATAATGCTGAAGATGGTTCGAATAGTGAAGATATAGGTAAAGATATAGGTCAGGAATATGGGATCGCGATTCCTGGCGAATATAACAATAGGAAAACAACTTATTCCAACGATTTTGATTATAATAATAGATCTATCGATGAAGCGTTACTTAGTAATAATGCTACCGATGCGGATTTGTTCCTCAATGCAGAAGATTACGTGACAGCTGCAACGTTATTTCCACATACCGATGAATGGCCATTGAAAAAAGCGCAATCTAATGTAGAAAACTCACATGGTTTATTAATGGCAATCAAACCACTGTCCTCGGAGCTGCAGAAGTTGTTGAACGCGGTTAAACTGGTCAACCAGAGCCTCAGCGACGTGCAAAGTAGGCTGTGCGATAAAAAAAATGCCATCAGGACAGAACGAGAGAGTAAAGATGGAAAAGCCACGAATATTGTCAAGTTAACTAACAAAGTAGACCTCTACGACTCTGACCTCTTTACAGAAAGTTTTAACAGTCAGTCATTGGACAAAAGACGCTTTAAAACCATAGACGAGAGTGTCGCAGAACGTGATGTAAAAATTAGGAGAGAAACCGACGATCTCTTTTTAAATAAATTGACGACACCGTTTCATAAGCGCGAGAGTTCCATTAGCAATTCAGAGGTACAGAGTGGTCGTAGAAACTTTCACAAAAAGAAAAAATTGAATGAAAGACAGTTTCCCAAATCAGGCGACGTTGGGAGGCGCAAATTGTCCCATTCGAGATTTAATAGGAATCTAAAGTCTTTAACGAAAAATTACGAGATGCGAGTGAAACCAATTCGGCAGTTTATCGAAGCCGGATTGAAAAGAAGGAAACGAACAACGACGCCAATTACAAGATCGCGTTTCGTTAAAAGTGACGTATCGGAGGAAAATAATTTTTCAGGCGGACGTGAGCAAAATTATCAAGGAAATAGTCAAATAAGCAGATCAATAATTTCACCAAATGATGAAACACCTTCGACGTTTTTGGATATATTCACGAAGGATAATTCAGCACATTTCTTATCAGATGAACAAGATCCGCAACGCAATGTAAAGAGAACAATGTCGAGTGAAATATCTGACTCTGATAAGGGAAAAAAATTTCCTCCCGTTAATCAGCAATTCTACAAAGAAGCAACAGCTTATCTTGATATAATTAAATTGTTGGGCAAGACTGAGGAACCTCACGTGACCACGCAGAGTCTAACAGAATCATTGCCACCGCTGATCTTCACAACCACAGGATTTTCCGTGTCTGCATTAACATTCTTGCCGTACCTCACTGAGGAATCGACAATTACAACTTCGAGTGCAATCGCAGAAAAGACAGAAGCTCCAGTTACTGATTTTGGGTATAAAGATTATGAAAATATAACTTTCAAAACTTCGGAAATTATATCATTGTTGACACAATCACCGGTTACGTTGAGTGCTTTTACTATAACGATGCCAACTACGTCGCCACTATTTTATACGACAGAATTATCAATTCTTCCGATTGATGAGACCGCAATCTTAACCACTGAGATCGTCACTGAGAAAATGATTATATCATCTGTCGCGATCACTACTGAAGTAACTGAGACTCCTATTACCATTCCAATGGTGGAAAATTTTACAACCGAATATGCCATGTTATTAACTCCAGTTTTAGAAGGTATGACGGATATTACTTTGAAAATTAAGATTCCTGCAGCTACTGAAACTTCAATCGAAGGAACGATATTTAAGACTGAAACCGTGACTACAGAAGAAGAAACTGTAGAAGGTACATCGACAACTTTGACGACGGAATTAGAAAGAATAGAAACGATTTTAAGCACGTCGACAGAAGTTGCGATAACTACTTTAACACCGGAGGACGAGAGTCCAGTGACACAGATTGAAAAAACTATAACAGCGGAAGAAACAGCTACAGAAATCCCAACAACTATCGAAACTGCAACGCCTACTGCAATAACTACTACTGAAACTTTGACAACAGCTACTGAGATTTCAACGTCTATGGAAACCACAATAACCGAAATTCTAACAATTAATGAAACTTTAAAAACTACGGAAACATCAACATCTATCGAAACTTTGTCAGCTACGGAGATATCAACAACTACAGAAGCTACCACAATTTCGGAAACACCTACTAAAATTTTAACAACTCTCAAAACTCCAATTACTAAAGGAACTACAAGTGCAAAAACTTTAACGCCTACTGAGACTCTAACACCTGTTGAAACTAAAACAATTACCGAAATTTCAACAACTACCGGGATTTCAACATCTGTAGGAACTACAACAACAATTTTAACAATTAATGAAACTTTAAAAACTACGGAAACACCAACATCTATCGAAACTTCGTTAGTTACGGAGATATCAACAACTACAGAAGCTACCACAATTTCGGAAACACCTACTAAAATTTTAACAACTCTCAAAACTCCAATTACTAAAGGAACTACAAGTGCAAAAACTTTAACGCCTACTGAGACTCTAACACCTGTTGAAACTAAAACAATTACCGAAATTTCAACAACTACCGGGATTTCAACATCTGTAGGAACTACAATAACAACTGAAATTTTAACAATTAATAAAACTTTAACAATTACGGAAACACCAACATCTATTGAAACTTCGTCAGCTACGGAGATATCAACAACTACAGAAGCTACCACAATTTCGGAAACACCTACTAAAATTTTAACAACTCTCAAAACTCCAATTACTAAAGGAACTACAAGTGCCAAAACTTTAACGCCTATTGAAACTCTAACATCAATTAAAACTAAGATAACTACCGAGATTTCAACGTCTACAGAAATTACAGAATCCACTGAAATTCTAACAATTACTGAAACTCTCACAACAACAGAAACGTCAGCGTTTACCGAAGCTTCGACAACTAGCGAGATACCGACGATTGCAGAAATTACAACAATTACGGAAACTTCAGCACTTACTGAAATTTTAGCAACTACAAAAATTCCAACAACTAAGAAAATTGTGAGTACTAAAGCTTTAACACCAACAATTATGGAAACTCCGTCAACTGCTGCAATTCCAAGAACTACCGAAAGTCCAGGAATCACTGAAATTCCAGTGATTTCAACTACGTATATTACAACAAAGTTTTTAACAACATCAGAGAGCACAATGTCATCTGTGACATCGACGTCCCCGAAAGAATTTTTTCCAACATCAATTCTGACTACTTTCACCACAATTTTTACTACGGAAACAGCTGAGAGCATTTTAATTTCTTCAACGCTTGTTACAACAACTTTCGCTCCTACCACAATTCCTACGTTAACAACGACAACACCGTTACAAACGCTGATTACAAATACGACGCTAAGTGAAACGCCGTATACTACAATTTCTAGTACGGTTTTTACTACGACGGAAAGATCCGTTGCAACTTTTTTTGAAACCACAGTTCCAAGCACGAAAGTAGCAACGACAACGCCGTTATCACTTACCATGAGCACGATGTTAAGTGAAACGCCAAGCACTACGCTTTTAACAGAAGAGACTACAGCTTCCTCAATACTTACGACGTCTTCACTAGAGACACTTGAGACTACAGCTGTACTGCCAATTTTTACGACGGTATCAGTCGAAACACTCCTGACTACATCATCTGCCGCAATATATACAACCGCGACAGTTTCCAGTACAACTGCTAGCGCAATCACATCAGGCATCTTCGAAAGTACATCTCCTGTGAAAGTACATTTTACAGTAAAAACGCCTTCTATCACTAAAATTCCAATTACGATGTCTCTTATAGCGGATACTGGATCAACGGCTTACGAAACTACTTCTATCTTAGCTACTTCATTTTTTTTAACAGAGACCATCGAAGGTACGACGTCCTCTCCTGTAAGAGACTATGAAGAAACCAAAGAGTATGAAGAGTATTATGAAAGTACGAAAGAAGAAACAGCAGCAGTTACCGGTGCAGCTGAACTAACAACGGAAGAATATACAACTTTGGTCACGGAAGAAGTCACTATCGCAAGAGAAACAACACCAACAACGTATCTGTTTACCACTCTTTCTTTTAGCGAAACGACTACAGAAGCAACTCCCGTCGCAATTGAAGAAATTACTTTGCACACGATAACTGAAGAAACTCCGATTGAAAAAATCATCACCATTACTCCTACAACAACGATTGGGGGAATATCGACACTTTCGGAAGTTACATTGATTTCTACCGAAACAAGTACGATGTCGATAGAGACAAGTAGTTTGATATCCACAACGGCTGCGACAACTGCTTCGCTTCTGGAAGAAACTGAGACAAGCTGGATAACAACGACGTTGTTGCCGACTACTGAAAGACCGGAATATGCAACGATCTTAGAAGCTGCAGTCACCGTAACACTTGTTCCATTTTCCGAGTCTATTCTATCAGTATTAATTACGTCAGAAATGCCTGCCACTACGCAGGAAGTTATCTCTGTATTGCCAAAAACCGTATCAGAAGAGTTTACGATGTCAACGACTGAAAGTCCATTGGTAACATACGGCACAAGGAGTTCTACAACATTATTCACCGAAACAACGACTCACCCTGCTGCATCAACTTTGACAGCAATCACTGAAGAAGTCGAAACGGAATATTACGTGACAAAGCCATTCTACGAAGAAGAATATGAAGAATGCGAGGAATATGACACCGAAATCCCGACTAACAGATGGTATCATTACGACGAATACGAAACCACGACGAAGAAAAGGACAACTGCTACGGTAAAATATACGAAACTGCTTAAAGAAAAAACAACGAGTCCACCTTTTCGCAAAAGTACAACAATTTCACCTGAAATAGAAACTTCAGAGTTTACAAGATACTTAACACCTTCTGAGATTATATCGATTTACACTAATGTGACTTCAACTGCGGCTACTTCGGAAATATCTTATACTAAAGAAGAAGTTACCTCTACTTTGGAAACATCCGCATTGACTATTATTGAAAATGTAACGACGATTGAAGCGAAACCAGAGGTTACAGCGTCCGCTGTGAGCGAAAAGACAGAATCAATAACTTTTGGCTCTACTGAGGAATACACTCTTCCCCCTACGACAATTTTCAAAATCCTGACGGAACCACTGGAACATCTAACAATTCCGCCCAAGTACACGGATCGAGAACGCTTCACGCAAATATGGCGTAATGTTACCTCGCGAAAATTTATCACAAAGCCTAAAAAAATTCCGGAGATTGTATTGGAAAAGACGACGACTTCAGAACGAGTTTCAAAAGAAACTGAGGTTGCCGAGAAATTAACTTCTTTTTTTGTCTCGTCGATGTTGACGACATTATCGGAGACGGAAGCTTTTAAAGTGCACACAACGACCATGAGTTCTCCTGAGACAGAAGGTACTGTCGAAACCGGTTACGAAATTACTACTTTAGCGATGACGGAAGAAGAGGTTGTTCCGCGTGTCACACCGTTTATCACATCCGAAGCTGAAATTGAAGTTATGTTTACTACAACGAGCGAAACTATCGAAAGAGAAGAACAGAAGGAAGAGCTACAGCGACGACTTGATGCTCTCAAACGGCGCGAGAAAGAGATGGCGGAGAGAGAAGAAAGACTGAAGGAAAAGGAGGAACAGTGGTACATAGAAAAGGAGAAATGCAGGGAAATGATGCAGCGTGAGAAAGAAACATCGACTACAGAAGTTGAAGTCTCTGGTCTCGAAACATTTATTACCACGTCAAGTTTAGCTAAACTTACTACTTCAACTGAAACAACTCCATTTAGTATCACAGAAGAAATCACTTCTGTAACATACACCACAGCGAAGACGGAGAAAGCGACTACGGAAGGAAGTACCTCTACGACGTACACTACGGAAGAAACAGAAGAGACAGTTATACTTTACACTACAGAGAAAAGTACATTTATTACACACATTACAGAAGGAATGGAGGAAGAGTATATCACGGACTATGTAACCTTGACGCCACATATCACTACATCTATCATGGATTTATATAGCTTAGCTTCAATTGAAACTCCAACTTTTTATACCATCGAAGAAACTTATGCTACAAGTTACGTACCTGAAACAGTTCCATCCAGTACAGAAGAAATTACGTCCGTGGCACATACTACAGAGGAAGCAACAGAAGGAAGTACATTTACGACATACGCTACAGAAGAAACAGTACCTTACATTACAGAAAAAAGCACATCTACATATCTTACAGAAGAAGAAGTGCAAATTACAGATTACGTAACCTTGATGCCATATGTCACTGCATCTATCACGGATTTGTATAATGTCGGATTAGCTTCAATTGAAACTGTAACTCCTTGCACTATCGAAGAAACATATACCACAAGTTACGTGACCCTTTATAGCGAAACTTTCTCTTCATCTATTACTAGCCCAATTATATCGGCCACCGATAAGTTCGTTACTTTGCCCATTGCTACGTTTAGTGAAAGGTTTGAAGAAACCAGTACAGCTTCAGTTACAACTCCTACTTGGTACACTACAGAGGAAACGTACACTGTAACTTATACAGATATTTACAGCAAGTTTCTATCCACTTCACCAGCATTAGAGTTTATTAGCACAACTACTTCATCGACTTTGGCTGTTATCACGACTACAGAGGTAAAGTACGGCGAGGAAATAGAAAGATTGAAAGAAGAATTGCGCAGGAAGGAACGCGAATTAGAGGAGAGAGAAAAGATTCTACTGGAAAGAGAGAAAAAATTGGAGAGAGATATAATGGAATTTGAAAAATACGTGGCAGAGTTTGAGAAGAAAAAAACGTCAGTTTTTTCACCACCCGAGAAATCGACTGTGCTCACAAGTTTATCAACGCCAGTGCCACCGACAGAAAAAACCACTGTAAAAGCCCAATTAACAACGCAGATTAAAAGGGTGACTGAGAAGAAAGAAAATCGAACGACTACGAAGATTATAACTTCTCGACAGACAATAATGGAAGAAGAGAAACGGACGAAGCATATTCCTGAAGAAGAAATAGCGACGAAACGAATATGTTTGAACGTTTTGGAAAATACGACGATTCCTTTAGATAAAAGAAGAAGGGGAATTGTGACTGAAAAGATCTGTCTGCCGTACTTTCCCGAAGAAAACGAAGAAAAGAAGTCAGTCGGTCGATTAAACAGAAGACTTCTCGCTTTGCAAAGAAAAATTAGAAGATCAAGATCGAACGTTCCTTTAGATTTTCGATGTCGCAGGAGGGTGGAAGAGACTACGCGTAAGATCGACAACCTGCAGCTGTTACATCATGAATGGCTGAGCAACGAAACCACGAAGCCACTGCGACACTTTAAAGGTTTCACTAGAATCTACGAAAAGATGAGGAAATTTCCAAAAAAGGTTGCAACCATTATTGACATGCGAGGAAACGTGACTAGCGATCTTCAAAATAAAACATCTTTGTACGAGCATCGTGTTCTTGATCATTATGAAGATATCTTCCAACCGACCACATCGTCTATGTTGGATGATGAGGAACATAAAAAAAGAAATATTTTCTTCAGATATGATTTAATTTCCGCGAGAAAAAGTAACTTCCTCATTGGTGACAAAACAAATGTTCGAAAAAGAGACGTTTCATCGATAGAAAACAATGCACGATTCTGGTCAGAGAAAAATACAGTCAATACTTCGAATCAGAGAGCGACAACCGCAACAGCCGAAGAGGATGGATTTTACACGGTAAACGTGCTACATCTCAATTACAATGAGGATAAACAAACGCACGAAGTAGTATCTGCTAAACCAGATGAAGATGAATTAAGAGTGATTTTATCCGAATCAAACGATGACAATTATGTAACTGAATTTGGGGAAGATAGAAAAGTTACAGCGCCATACTATGAGATTGAAGAAGAAGATAATCTAAAAGAAGATGATGAACTGGCAGATAAAACGGAGCAAAAAATTGAAGAAGATGAAGATTATGTTGAGGATATGATAGACAGTATGATAAAAAGAATTTTCAAATATCCTAATTTCTATAAATTTGTTTATTTGTTTTTTTATAATATTAAGATTGTAATATTAGTGCGCTGTTGGCATATTTATTATGTTGAGGGTATGATAGACAGTATGATAAAAAGAATTTTCAAATATCCTAATTTCTATAAATTTGTTTATTTGTTTTTTTATTAAGATTGTAATATTAGTGCGCTGTTGGCATATTTTATATTATCTTCACTTTCAGGATTTTAGTTTGGTATTGGAGAATTTACATCTTCTTGAAAATCTTTTTCTCTTTTTTAATGTATAATTTTAATATTATAGATTACATGAATTATGAGGAACATGAAACATCGACATGGACACACGACAGGAATTTCTCAGACGAAGGCAAGGATAAGAAAGTGACAGAAAATGAAAGAGAATTATTGGCTCAAATGTGGCCCACCGAGAAAAGTACGACGTATCATTTAGGCGGTACTAGATTTTGGGAACTCGAGTTTGTTACGGAACCGCCAGTATTACGTACGACGATTGATAAAGGCAAAACCATCGATGTATCAATCACCAGGACGACCTGTCTCGACGTTGTTCTTAAAAACGAAAGAAATAGCGAAGTAAAGTCTAATATATCTTATCACAAACGGGATATTTATAGCGATAGGAGGAGGAAAGACATTTCTAAACGAAGTCTTAGAAACATTACGAGGAAAAATGCGTTAAATTACAAGCTAAGAACGAAGCGACCCAGAGTGCAGATAGCAAAGAAATTAGAGCGCGATTCGCAAAAGTTGCACGAATTGAGTTATTATTCCAAGCGAAGTTTCGAGGGAGGGATGAGATCCACTCATTTTCAGCGTAGCAGCAATGAAGATTCAATAACAGCGAAAAGTCGCAAGCTGTGCGGTGTTAATGCGAGCAAATTAAAGCATCAAATTGTTAAGCACGAAGATACCAAACATAAAAAGAAGCAACCAACGAAATCGCGAACGTTACAAAGAATTAATTTACACTCTCTTCATAACACGGATAATTGTGTCGTGAATCAAAAGAGTAAATATCATAAAACGACGACGACCGCAAATCCTGAAATAAAAAAACCCGACGACAAGAAGAACGATGAGAAAACGCATTTTAATAAAAATAAATCAACGTTGCGCGAAAGAAGAGCTCATAATTGCTTCAATTGCATTTGTGACGTCGCAAACGTAGTTAACAACATAAAATCTCTATTAGACAGAGTGAACTTTCCGTTAGACGAAATTAAGGCACTCAATTGCAGCGAATATAAGGAGATCCAGGATAAAATAGTAATGTCGATGGACTCTGACACGGAGGAGGCTAGAGAATTTCCACAGCCGCATTACAATATCGAATCGCTGAAGGGTCAGAAATACATCAAGCTGGAAGAGCTGGAGGATAGCTTCAAAAGCGACTTGGAATTTGACAGCGGTACTTCTGCAAACTTTTCGTTGCATATTTAATTTACTCCAAGTGTAAAAAAAATAATAAATGTAACAATGCAAGGGAGGAATTTCTTTTCAGATCACGATGTTGTCTCATTACCTGGTCTTAATCTCAATTTACCCTGTAATCAAGACGGCGATGGTATCACCTGGCTGTCGAGTGTCGGCAGACCGAGTTACACGTGGAAAAGAACGGACGGCCTCGCGCTCTTCGGTACGTCGCATTCGAAAGGAAATTTCGGCACGATGATGAAATTCACGGAAAACTGTTCGTTGCAGGTTTTGTGGCGGAAAACGGCGATCTGGAGCTGCGAAATGTGAACGCAAAAGACACGGGAAACTACACCTGCGTCATGACGTACATGAGCCCCGACAACGAGGAACCCGTGGAAAACGCTTACGAAATCCATTTGCAAGGTGTGAATCACTGATTATTAATTGAATGTTAACGAATTTGTGTGTAAACGATCACTAAAAAGGATCTTTCGCAGTTGTCACGTTGCCGAGGTATATCGTGCATGGAGAGAGTCGTTATCACGTACGATCTTGCGATGAAAGGGACTTGGACGTTCTGGTGACTTATCTACCTATAAAATTGAACAGCGTTATATGCGAAGCGGATGTCTGCAATGCTTACGTCTTAACGCCGTCTTGCTCCCGAAGTCAAGTGCGTTTTCTCATGTAAAATGAGCACGTTTTCTCGGATCTTTCAATTTTGATCTACTAATGTGTGTCATTCTCGATTACAGATTACAGTAAATATTTTGCTGGTGCCATCGCATATCGTTAAACTGATGACGATCGATCCCAAACACTGCAACGTTTTCTGTCTTAAAGCCATTCAAGATAAACTCTCACTGATATTGAGTAAAAATTTGCAGATCTTCCTCGGAAAGACTAGTTAGTTGACAACATATAATACTTGTTTTCTTTTGTCGCAACGTATCCTCTACTTTATCACGATGCGGAAATTAATTTCACTGTTGTTCTACATTTTGCCTGTATATTGCATTTTCAAGCTTGTTATAAATTTTTTAAATTTTCCATCTGAACATTTCTCTTTGTGGTAAAATAAATTGGATGAATGGATTAATGAATGTTTATCTCATTTTGTATTAAGAGAGAGGAGTGTTGCGGCCTTATATAACTCACAATACATCTCTATAGAGTTCTTTAACTACAGTTATTTTCAGATTGCCGCATTACGAGCAGAGGCTGGTGCCGATCGTCGAAAGGTCGTCGTTTGCAAGACGGAAGCGAGGGAGGACCGATGCAAATGGGTTCGCCGAGAGATCCAGCAATGTCGGTTTGTTCTCCAGCTGTCCAGCGGGGTACGGTCTTCGTGATACACGTTGTGGTATGTGATTCGTGTAACAACAAAATTAATACGATGTAGTAAATTAATGGTTAACGGATTTTTCCAGTTCCTTGTAACATGGGCACTTACAGCGAGGATGGGATATCGCACTGTAAAAGATGCCCGCCCGGAACGTACCAACCAAATCACGGTGCCAGAGTTTGTCGCACGTGCACTAATCCAATGACGAAGGGCTGTTATAATATGGTTAAAATCTGAACTCGTTAAAATATTCATTTAATAATTCAAAATGACATTTTTAAATTACTAGATGATATTTTGGTGCGGCATATTATTATACGACGTGTGTGTGTATGTATATATATAAGTCACTTTCTTTTGCAGCTCTGGAATTCTTTCTCTGCTATAATGGTAACTTTAGCGAGTGTTGGCGCGATGCTGTCGATATGTTTCCTGTTATTATGGATAATTTGCTGCGCTAAAAAGAAATTCTGCGTAAAGCGAATAGCTGGAATTGTCGCCAAGAAAGATGCGTTCGAATCGGAGGTAAAATTGTGATAAAACATTTAGACGAGAGATGATAGACTAACAGTTGATTTTTTTTTTTTACAGAAACACGTCGAAGAGCAATCGTTAATTAAGGATGCGAGTGAAAACGAAGATCAGCAATGGGACAGCGAGTACAGAGTTAAGAAGAAGAGGGGAAAGTTTTATGTAAATAAAAAACGCCGAAAACAAAACGAAAGAAGAAAATACGACAAGACACACGTTCGTAAAACCGCTGAATGTATACGACGAATTTTTATTGATGTCCCTAAAAAAATATCTTCATCCTAAATTTAGCAGAATTGAAAATTATTATTGGTTTTGAAATTAATTTCCTTTTTGATTTCGCACAGGAGGACGAATGGGGATCGCATCGTATAAAAAATCCTCCAATCATTTGCCCAGACTCTTACCGGTCTCACGAAGATTATAACAATTGTAAGCATCTATATCTATATAAAATCTTACATAAATTAATAACGTCATATGTGTTTGTATGTAATAAGTCAATTTTATGTAGATTATCCAAAACAATCGTATCGCAAAGGACCGCGGCTGCCAGAATGTGATTTTGATACATGACGAAAGACACATGCATAAGAAAACATACTGTGAATAGCGCGAAAGGAATCACGTAGTCTAAAAGAAGCTTGTAAGATATTTTAAGATCAATTTTTTTTATTAATTGAAAAACTATTTATCCGGTTGCGCTGCATCTACTTTTAAGATATATCTATTAAATAGCGCATTAATTATATTTATTGGAGATTGTATATTTATAAATAAATGTAATATGCATAATATACGAACGCAAAGTATTTCGACATATTGTTAGGATTATATAATACTTATATATATATATATATATATATATATATATATACACACACACACACATATATATAAATCATATATATATATATATATATATATCTTCTTTCTTTACTTATTTGATTATCTATATCATTTTATTTTATCACGCAAGTTAACGATTATCTTTTCGACATTTTAGAAGCGTTATCAGCTCATTGACTTGCTAGCGCACAGGAAAGATAACATTAGTGACAAAATAAAACCTAAATACTTGATTACAGATAAATTATTATTGACTATAGAATTAAGAATTTACAACGAAAATAACATAACAATTTTAATGGGCTTGTACAGATATTATCAGAGTTAATAAATTGTCTTTATTATAAATGTATACATTTCCTATTGCATTATCCTAGCGTGATTAAACGACTCTCGCACCATCAGTGCAGGATTGTACTAGTGCAACGTAGCCAGGTCTAATCTGAAAAATAAGTAATATCAGAGTCTTCAAGTCAATTAATCAGAAATATATCGCGTTAACGTGCATCCGCAAACAAACCCAAGGGATCTACAAAATACCTGGCTCGCAGGACGACACGCTTGACATACTAGGAGCTTATTTCAGCAGTTGATGACGGACCACGAGGAAAGGAAACGAGAATCCGCTGCCCAAGTAAACCATAAACAAACCCAGCAGCACGTGCCTGTTTTTCAGACTGAACGGCAAGTTCTGCAAGAAAGAACATCGCGGTTAGACGTGTGGTGCCTATCAAGCGCCTTGCACCACGAGACGTTATGCAACCGTGCGAATTCGTCACTTACGTGTCCGGGAACGCCATCGTAGGGATCGTGATGCCCACTCTTGCGAACCGCGCTCGTCGTAAACCTCCTCACCGCTTGGCGAGCGACCACACTCGCCGAATTTATCATCTTCGTCGAGGCACCCGAACTTATTTTCCACACGCAACACACTCGTGCAAAATGGCGTCTGCTCGTCGTCTGCTTTTACCTTCGGTCAGGCTGGCCAACCTGGAACAGCGTTGCAGCCAATGAACGTGACGCTATAAACGTTGTCCAGTCAAACGATACTATTTGAATTGCGTAGCGAACGACGAAACGGAATATTGCACTTTTAGGTTACATTCCAAAACTTTTAGGTTACATTCCTCTTATTTGAGGAAAATTTTACTCAATTTCTATAGTTATGTGACGTGAACTATAGAGTATTGAGTAAAATTTTCTTCAAATAAGACGTTTTGGAATGCAACATAAAAAAGGTTAGGAGTTGGAGAAAGTCCCTAGCAATAGGGAATAAGGTAGGGCTTCTTTATGGTAACTTTTTCCATTGGCGTAATAGCGCTTTTCTTTGACATTGTGATTGAATCAATCTCCTGCCTTATACACGTCGAGACTCCTGTTACGAATTATGGGCCAAACATACTACACACGAGTGAGTTTATGACAGATTGTGTTCATGAAATCCAATTGCATTATATTACGTTGAAAATTTAATTTCGCAATATTGTTATTTATCAGACGTGAGAGAAGATTGTTGGAAGTACTCATGATTCGTTTTTACTTCAAGTAATATTTTAAGATGAATAATAAATAAATAAATCTTAAATAATGTCGTAAGATACTAATACAACTCTTTGTTTATAACATTTTTATCCAACAAACACCAACTAATGATAACATTACATCAAATTATAATTTTCTATTCTATTAACAATGTAACTGTTATATGCAATGTGCTATATTACATTTATATTATTGAACGAGAAATCATAATATTAATGTAATGTCACTGTTTGATGGGAAGATTGTACTTAAGACTTTTTAAATATAAAAACGAATTATCATCACTCTAAGTCAGGTCTTTTTTCTCAACGTAGAGCGACTGGTACGCACAGTTATAAATTCAAAATCATAAAGCAAAGGGTTAAAACAATAAATTTTAAACTTCATCAATATCAGAGAGAAATTACATAATTTTGTCATTAAATTTGTCGCTATCTATCTGCGTAATTGTATCGACACAAAATTGATATACTGCACGGTAGTTTATTGCTACATTAATAATTAATGTAAATTGATAGCATTAATCTATAAATGGCCTCAATTAAATGTATGACGAAAGTTATTCATAAGCGTAACAGCAACAATTATTTTATGTCATTGCAATACCAGATAATAAATTAAAGAAAAAAAATATCGTATCTTTTTGTGGAAGTTCAGTGTTGTGTACAGTCAATGAGCGCGTTCATCAACATGCTGTTAACAAGTTTAATATATCCATCCGATATTTTTGTTAATTTTATTTAATTGGAAAATATTTCGAAAGTTTGCTGACTTGTATATAATACATTTCAAGATTAATTAAAGTTTTTGCTTTATTTTTTTCGTTTGTTTATGAAAAAAAAAATGGCTACATTTGCTGCATTATATTTACTTTTTAATCAACAAATTATTAATCAATATCAGAGTCAAATAAGGAAGGAATGAATAAGGTAAAACATGATATAGCAACAGCTGCCGAGTTTGAAAGAATTTATTAACATGTATGAATTTATTTACATTTCGTATACGTATATAAATATATGTATTATAGGATATTACGGCGAATAAATTTCCCAATTTGATGAATTTATTTCAATGTTTAATTAATCTGAACTATTTTAGTAAATAATCTCTTTTTTTGTTTTGAAGTACAGGTATAGGGTTTTCATAATTTCTGATTAATGTATTTCTTTGTATTTTATTACATTATTAATTGATATTTTACAAATAGTTCATTCAAATAGTAAATTGCATAATACAATTTTTTCATTGATCTTCAATGCTGTAGTCGATTACAGATACTTGTAATTGTTACCTACTGCACATTTTTCATTACATTATTATAATACTTTGTAAACACGATAAGTAATTGCAATACTATTTATTAACGGGAATGCCGATAAAAATTGAATCTGATGTGAATTCTCGCATCTTCAAATATAAATATACGTTGTATCGTATATAGCAGTGAAATGTCCAGATAAACAACAGCTAATTATTGTAATAAAGTTCAATTTAATTAATTAATTCAGTTGATCCCGCATGCTTGAATATATCTCGCCACGGTATTCAGGTTCAATTTATCGAACAATAATATCGTGTTATCGCGAAACAATTCAATCGCATATATCCTTTTGTTCGTCGCTTTTGAGAAATTACAATGACTTTAATTAGCGGCAATCACGAATTGTCTTTGGCCATTGCCAAAATCAGGATTCGAACGGCGTGTCGGCGGCCGGCAAATTTAACGCACTCACACACCTGAAACTTTGCTCACCTTTATTTTCTCCAAGTGAGAGAGCGCAGAGGCCAGGTAAAAAAAGCAAATTTCAGGCGTAAGAGTACCGTCAAGACACGCCGGCTCGATGATCATATAAAAGGGCTATTTCCGTTTCGCTACGTTACGACGTTACGGCGACACAAACACACCTGAAACTTTGCTCACCCAACATTAAGAGTACGGGCCGAGCAAAGAGTCAGGCCCGCCTGTAACGCCCAGCATTTTTCCGTTTCTTCAATGTTCCTCGGTTCCTCCCATTGATGTTGAATGCAGCAACAAGGGATCGTAAGAATAAAACAGAGCGAACGCTTTTTGTGTCTGAAGGTAAATGTTTCAAACGAATACGAAGATATTAAATTTTGTTCCGTGTTCTTACTTTAAAACAAAAGCTCTCGCTTACACTTCCTGGTAAAAACATCTCTGGGCTTCGCTCTTAACAAATACGATTTAATAATAATCTGCAGAGATAGAATGTCTAAACTATTTTAAGAGTAAAAATTGATCCTTTTGAAAGAATTTTATCGAAAAGTTACTCCTCTCTGTATTATCGAGTTGAGCTCGGCAACATTCTTCCTAGGATACGAAGAGATAGGGATCACCAGATCTGCAACAGAAAAAGAGAAAATTGTAACTTTTTCAAGCACAACGTTTCGATGAAAAGGTGTATTGTTATGACGTACATATGGATGTTTTCGTCTAAGATACGCAATAAAAATATTCGCATCAAAAATAACTATAATTAACGTTTATTAAAGCTTCTGGATTCTTGTCATGTTGAACTGTGACGTCAGAAGCGAGAACGCTGAGAATTATTATTTTAAAGAAAAAACACCTCAGATCGTTTTAGCACACTTGTAAAATCTGAAAACTTTCCATCGACAGTTAATAAAAATGAATGTGATACGAAGTGTGCATCCGTATGTATCATGTGACTAGGCTTCGTACCATATTTATTTTACGGCTGTTTAATTAATCAAGGAAAAGGGATACGTAAGACAATTTTAGTGTCTTAAAGCGATCTGAGATGTTTTTTTCATCGAAATATCTTCTCATTTGAAAATGTCACGCAAGAATTCTCAACGTTTCTCATTTCTCGTCTCTGACACGATTCAACATGTCATGCGGCGAGCATCTAGGCCTTAAAGCATTTAACGTGATGGCTGTGAGTATTTTTTAGTCCCATGCATTTTATTCACTGCAACATTTTTGTGCTCTGCCGCAGCAAATATTCGCTTAAGCCAAATTAAAATTCGCTTTAACGGGCAAGTTACGGCGTCGCGTCGTTCTGTAAAAAAAAAACACACAACTTATGAAATGACCCGTTCATACGTGCTTTTTTGTTCTTTTTATTGCCTTTCTCTTTCTTTCACGAAGGTGATAACGATAATAGAAGCAGTGGATTTACGTTGAAACATTACTGAAACGTAACAGCTATTATGTGCCGCCGCTCCAATTTGCGGCGGTGTTTATTCAACGTTCATTTGAAGCATTTTGTCAACGCCGCATGATACGCGCTGGCCCAGCTTGGAACTCGAATTAAAATTCGTGTCACTTCTCCGCGTCGCTCTGTTAAACGCGATTTATGAAATCCCCCTTCTCTCTCTCTCTCTCTCTCTCTCTCTCTCTCTCTCTCTCTCTCGGGATCCCGTTCTATCTCGAACTTTTCCGTATGCGCGGCGCAGGGCGGACTACGACGAGAAGAGGCTCGTGAACGCGTACCGACGTTGTTCCTCTGATGTTCATGAAAGCGCCCTTTCTTCGTGGCACACGGCGCGCGATCGTGCGATGACTCGCACGATAGCGAGAACTCTTGTAGGAAGAACGGAGCAGAACAGAACAGTTAGGCCCACCGTGAAGACGAGGATAGAAAGCGCTTTCATTTGGCGTGCATGCACGCACATACACGCAGAAAAGGACAGAGAGAGATGAAAAGAGAGAGAGAGAGAAGTGATCATCACTGCTCTCGTGGAATGCGAGCATCAAGAGGAGAGATAGGAGATTACGTCAGGCTCCGGCTCCATTTAAATGCCCGGCATTGCTGAAATTGGTCCGCGGTGACCCCTGACTTGGGACTCGTCTCGTTTCTTTGTCCGGGCCGCTCACCCCCGTAAGATGCGAGTATATTCTTCGGCATTAAGGGACGGTCACGGACGACATGACGAGAAGAACGGGGAAAAAGATTTCGAAGGAAACCGGCTGACGACAGGACGAGAGGGAAAGAGAGAGTGAGAGAAATCGCTGGCTATCGTCGGTTAATCTGAAGTTTCACGTCAAGCTGGGAACACGCGAAGCCGACTGACCTCTCTGGAGAGAAATGTTCCAATTAACGAGATTTTCACGCGCGAGAAAAATTTTCTTTTTTCTTTTCACCCCCGGTTCATCGTTCTCTCTCTCTCTTTCTCTCTCGTCGACAAGCGGCATTGTCACCGAGCTCGTGATGTTGACTCGGCGCGCGGCAACTTTCGGGAAGGGCATTAATCATGCAAGTCGGGAACTTACTTGCGTATGATTCGGTTGGGCAAACAACGCACCGGCTTGACGGTGAATACGCTGATGCCGTCGTGCCGGCACGCCGCGCGCGCACAACGGGCGAAGGATTAATATTCTTTTGCCGTCGCGAGAGTCGTCGCGGAGAATCGTTTGTTATTCCGGCTGCCTCACTAAAATCCACGCCGGCTATGATATTCTGTGTATACCTACCCGCCTGTACCTGTGCACATGCACCTCCGCCGGCCGACCGTTATTTTCCGTTTAGATATGCAGCCTGGAATAGATAAACAGACGAACCGCTCAGAATAGCGGAAGACGTGGCGTTATTTTAATTCCCAACCACTTCCGCCGGCAGAAGCGTACAGCTGAACTCAACTGTTTGCCTAGACAACACTACGAACTTGTACGAGGGTGTGTGTGTGCGCCGTAGGTTTCCGCTTTAACGACAGCTTCTCAGACGGATTTCCATATTTGATCTTTTTTTTTCCGACGATGATAATTTGATTCACGACTGTCAACGTTGACAGGGATATTATTAAAACTCCGTAACTTCGTATCATTTGCTCCGATTTCCAAAATGGTCGACGCCGATTTACCCTTCGATTAATTTCCGATAAAAGCACGCGCTTTTCAGCGAAGCGTCTTCAAATTCTACCTTTTAAAAGAGTATCGGGTTTGGGTTCTCTCTCTTCACAATATTTCGCGTATATATGTACATGCGCGTTGAATCTCGACCGTCGAAAAGAAAAATCGCCGTCCATCGAGACACATAGATCCGATAAAAGTGTCGCTCAAAGGACGCACTCCGGAAATTCTTTGAGAATCGGAGGCTCCTTCGTCTTTCGTGCTGCGGTGAAATCGCTATCGAATTTCCGAGTGTGACTCGGCCGGTCTCTCGATCTTCCGCTTTTCAACCGAGATCAATCGATCTTCACAAGAGTGGAGTTAACGGATGCAAAACAGGGTGGTTTCGCATCTTTTTCAAGATACTCGTAACAGCGATCTCACGAAACACAGACTTTGTCTTCGGAAACTCGAAGCAAAACATTTTTCTCTATATTCTGTAAAATATTATTCTATGATTTTAATATATAAATTACTAGCGTCCCCCGTCTCGGCTTCGTCCGAGATAATAATGTGATCGAATACGTAATGGAAATGATATTTTTCGAAAATCGTTTATTTTTTGGCTTCTGATTACATTTATGTTTCTTTATGTTTCAAAAATATGCAATCTGCTTGCGGGTGGATGAAACCGTGCGCCGCCTAGCGGTGACATCACTGTACTACGCGGGTTAATACGGCCGTAAATGATAAAAAAACATCAATTTCTGGTTAATGAAAATATTTCTAGACATGCTATATAGCCTATGTCCGTCCTAGTGTATATGAGAATATGGTGTCAAAATTTGAAGGAAATCGCTTCAGTAGTTTCTGAGTTATGCGGTAACAAAAAAACAGGCTTTCTCTTTATATATTAGTATAGAGTCTATAAAAATGTCAAACTATTTTATCATTTAAAAAATTAATCGAAATTAATTGAGGAGATTAATAAGTCGATTATTGGCACCAACCCCCAGCTAATCCCCATTGTTGTTCTGTGATTTTCGATTCTCAACGTGTTCAGGTTTTGCGTAGGTGTTGGATGTAACGAGAGCGATGACCGAAAAGCGAAGCGATCGAAAAAACGCTTATGAGCGGGTTTGATGGAACATTTATCCTGATCCCCTGCCTCCCTCGAAGCCTCTACACGGATGATCGATCGACCGTCGTTCGGGCGGCGGGAGCGATATTTTGCGAAATATTTTCGAGACACCATTTTCCGGTTCGCTGCGTTACATTTTACACGCGCGCGTGTGGCCGAATTTATATCGTATATTCGACAAAAACAATTGTTCTCGCGTGAACGAGATTATTTCTGTGCGCCAATTTAATTTTCGACTGGCTTCATCAATACCCGAAGATTGCCTTTTGATTATTGTTATGCCCGTGTTATTTGCACATTTGCATGCTATTATTCACCGTTGTTACGACTTCGTTACGATACAAATGGTTTAAGTTACAAGACTCCGCGGGAGTCGTTGCTCGAAAACGTTATAAAATAACCATCTAAAATAATATTTTAAGGACATTTTTTTCTCTTTGTAAAAAAAAGGGAACAATTGTTTTCTTGACAAAAATAATGTTAATATTAAGTCTACCGAGTCTATTTAAATGAATTCGACGGACTTTGACCC
Organism: Crematogaster levior; assembly: GCA_901521435.1. Taxonomy (NCBI): domain Eukaryota; kingdom Metazoa; phylum Arthropoda; class Insecta; order Hymenoptera; family Formicidae; genus Crematogaster; species Crematogaster levior. The sequence continues at coordinate 27,725 of CABEGB010001274.1, read as the reverse complement.
CTCAAATTCAGAGAATCCTTTTGTAAAAATATCACGCGGTAATTTCGAGATATCCTGTATACAAAGGTCGCTTAATGTACATCGGAAATAGCTGTCCATGGATTATGTAACGGTATAATGATGCACGTTTTGCCAACAAAACCGGAGAGTTAAGCTACTCCGTTCCATGGTCGTTCGTTCATAAAAAGGAAGGAGGAAAGGAGAGACTGAAACTGAGACGAGCGCAAAAAAGGGCGTGCCGGCGTTTGACAGGAAGTTGACCCAGCGTCCGGTTCTAATGTATTTCCGGCCGGTTACGGCTATCAAATCGCACCGAGTTTGCGGTTTCGACGCTCTATTTCTTTCATACCTCTTTCCCCGTTATAATCGCCAATCCCCCGCTTTTCGACCGTGCTCGAATTAACGACGTGTAAAGACGTCGTCGAAAGCTTTATTATTGTCATTAACGTTTCTGCGCTTTCATTCGACCGGTATGGCGACAGACAAGCGCCGTCGTCGCGCGGGGGCGAACCATATAATTCCGTGGAATGGTTCTGTCGGGTATTTCATTCAAAATAATTTGAGTGTGGGATCCTGAAGCTCTTTCGTTCATTAGCAACCGATTGTTTAAATTAAAAACAGACGAGCAAGGAAATGATCGTCGAAAGCAAATGAGGAAATATGGATAGCGGTCACTTGGGAAATCGGGAGAAAAGGGGGGAGAGAGTGAATTTACAATCAACGTTTTAAAAAAAACAATAGGACATTTACCCGCTACCTCTGAAGAATTGATGTAGGGCGCAAAAACTCGTGCCCAGAAGCTCGTAAATCCATGTAAAAACCCGGCCGCACTCTGCTGCACGGGCCTGCTACGAAAGCTGAGAGACGAAGTAAGAAATCATATATACGTATCGTATCGACGCGCGGACCTGAAATGAAGATAAATCTCCACGATAAGACCTAACGATCTCCACCTCTAAATGCGTTACAGTCATGCTACAACCATTTGCAATCTCGCGAGCTCGTAAAACAAAGAGGAGCGAGGATTGCGGCGGTTAAAGTCGACTGCACTCGCGAAAAAAGGTCCGTTAACGAATCGATTGAAATGGAAATCGATTGAACAAGCATTCGCCGCTTGTTATTCCCCATTTCCTGTCTCTCCTTCCTCCTCTCTCTCTCTCGTCTAATGCGATTCTTTCTTAACGCAGGTAGTTTCGCGAGGCAGAAATCGCCTCAAAATCTAAAAAACAATGAGACAGAGAGGGGGGGGGGAGGGAAAGAGAGGCGAGCGCAGGATGGGGGATAATTGTATTGTAATTGCATCCTTCAAGCTACGTGCGCCGAGTCGGGGAGAAGGAGAGACGCGAGAGAGAAGCGGAACCGCGCGCTGGAGTCGAGCCGAGTCACGGTTGACCCGATTTTTTTCTCTCCTCCGCTTCGGCGCGGCGGGAGTACGCGCCGAGGTCCCGAACTGAAACTAATACCCACGATGGCGGCGACGGCGACAGGCGAGGGAAAGACGACGCGGAGGGCGATGGATCTAAAGTGGCCGGTTGTCGTGGCGGAAAAAGAAGAGAAGAGGTTGAAAAAGGGGAAGTCGCGGGAGGAGGCGATGCGGGAAGATGAGGTTGCGCTGGTGAACCCTTATTATCCACGGGGTGTCCCGCGCGCGTAATTGCTAACCGTAATGCCGAGCTGCGTTACCCCTTGGCGTGTATCACCGCCAAAATAATCCCCTATCCCCCCTTTCGTAAGGGGGTCTTGCCGTATCGAGAAATCCCTCGTATATCTCGGAATTAATACTTCTTTGATTAAAACACGGTGGAAACGACGGTTCTTCAATTATAAGATCGAAAGCGAAGAGTAAACTTCCGAGACCCAATTAGCTAATAACGATTTCTTATTATCTATTGAGGTTTAACATTTTAGGAAAACTTGTAGAATATCACTGTAGACTATCAACTATGATAATATTTAATAATCAACATATATAATATATAAGGAAAGAATTGATAAATTATACAATTTCATTGTAAAAGAAAAAAAAACCGAACCGGATAAAATATATCCTCTTCGGTTTAACTTGGTTCGGTTTAACTTGGCTCGACTTTACACGGGGACGTTCGGTCAACAGTCAACATCGCATTGTGAAAGCGTGTCGTAATTCTTTAATTTTCCGATTACGACCCTCCCTATTGTCGCTCCGAAAATTCCTATAAAGAAAGGGATTAGCACGATTCCATCGGCATCGCTACTAACGACGCCGCGCGCTCCGCTTCGCACATGTGCCACGGTTCTTTGTAATCCGCGACGAGACGAGAATCGATCGATAAGTGTGTTATATGCATTAGGAGGCCTTCGTCGCCCTCCTGTAGCCAAGGAAAGTGTTCCGCTCGACGACGGAAACGACAAGGAAGACGAAGGGTCTGCGAGTGCGTCCACTATTTTCGCGCGGGGACACGATATTATCATGTCACGTGGCCTCTGATCGTTTTTCGTCACGCGACATTGTACGAGACAAGCACAAAGCACAATTCGTCCCTTTATTCTTTTTCTTCGATTTTCTTCTTTTTACATCGATGTTTCCGCCAAGGAGGAAACGATTTTGAACTTATCGGACAAGCGAGCCTCCTCATGATATATCCGGAGAATAAAATCCATTGATAAATAAGGACGTAGTGAGCAGAAGGAAGAATTTGCAGGTCGATGCTGATCTTATTAGCGTTATTATTTACGATGCTGCGCGAGAGATGATTCACCTGGCTGGTGATGATGTGACACCTTTTTTTCTTTTGCCTTTTGCTTTGTTTCGACTCTTCTGACTGTCCCCATACGGAGCAGATTGATCGAGCGGAGAGGATGGGAACGAATAAGAAAAACCGCGCATCCGGACGATGCTAAAGTCCGACGACGCCATTTCAGCGTCGCGAAATAGATCACTCGGCTTATCCGGCTTTATAGACGACGGCGAGTCGTGGAAGCTTTTTCGCGCACGTACCGCGAGTTATTTCAACATAATCGCTCGGCGAAACTGCCGGATGGAGAGAGAGAGAGAGAGAGAGAGAGTGAGATGGGGAGAGTGTGTAGGAAGACTAAGAATTTTCGCTTCGGGAAAATATGATTCGCTTGATTCACGTGCGTTCTTTCCCCACGAGAAATAAGACGACCTAGATTACGAAATTCTGCGAATCGCTCGTCACGCTCGCCGCATCGTCCTTTGAAACGTTTATCGCCGCGACGATATCTCGCGTTTGAAGTGCCAATTAACAGACGGGTCGTGTTGAATGAAAACGAGCTGACGCGACACGTCGTTACACGCATTCGGAGAATCATTTGACTCCTCAATATTTTTTTTTTTTTACGGAAAGTAAAAAAAACCCTTACTTTTCGCGCGTCAGGTAAAGTTCCAGGCGGATAGACGATCCTCAGAATTCGCGGATGCGTAATCTTCTTGTAGTGAGGTGCACGCTCTCGTGACATGCTCAAGGACATGCTGAAGGGGACGTAGATTTCATTGTATGCACGACGTAATCGCGTTCCTTTGACGCACACAATGTCGGAGAGCTCGTCTAAATGTTCCATGCTGAAACGCGCAATCGCGGCTTTTCGGCGACGGAATGGCGTCTCCGTGTAAACCCCCCTTCCCCCCGACGATGATGATGCGCTGGCACCTTAACAACGCGTGTATCTCTCCAAACACTGTGGCACTTTGTTACGTCACGTCGAGCGTACGGACTTTCCCGGTTTCCTACCGCGAGCGAATTCCGCACGCGCTGCGCGGCGAGCAGTCATACTACGGAATTAGACTGCCTCGTTGAATCATTCAACGCGAAATGCCACCAAAGATATTTCTCTATTTCTCTAAATCTACTCGCGAATAAGTTGAAAATACACTCTACAGATGTTGACGGGGGAATTATCATAAAGTTGACCGTTATAAAAAAAGAAATAACTATAATATATTTTTTGCGATATGAGGAGAGAAAACGAGTGTCAGTTTTCGCGACAAGCGTAATACGCTTCGCAAATAAACGATAACGAATTTGTTCGGTTGTGTAAAATACAATGATAAAATAAAATTAATATTAATTAGTATATGGCTCCTCAATATAAATATATAAGTAAACACATAAGCCTTTTAAGAGCCGGACATTTTTCAAAACAAAAGACTAATTATAATAATAAATAATAATAATTTATAATAAAGAAGTTCATATATTAAAATTTACATAAAAGTTGAACAATTGTCATACGCGTTTCGAACTCACAGAGTCCTCTTCAGTGACGTAACAATACAGTCTATACAATTGGTATGTGGAACAGCATCCTCTTCGCCATGAGGATACCATAGTCATAGTATGTAAAATTTCAGGTGTTGCAATGTCCTCCGTATTGGTAAATTCGGTGGAGCGATGACCGTTAAATGCATTCTCTCTATTGTTCTCGTCTATTAATACGATCTTAAGTTCGTCAACGGCAATGAGAAGGAAGCCGTCATGCTTAATCTGACTAGTAACAACGAATGTCATAAAATAAAAAACAGTAAAAAAATAAAAGCTATAATCGTCCTAATTTTGTTCTTTTTTTTTCAAGTGTCTGATCTTTTCTATCTTAGTCGAACGTGAAAAGTCTAATCCGAAGTCCCCGAGTAACCCAATTGCAGGCTGCCATCGTTTGCATTATCGGCGTTGAGCCGGCTCTTTGATAAAGTCTCGTTTGGCTCGGTCGTACGCAATATTTTTATCGCCTCTGAAGCCATCCCGCATGTCCGGCGCATTCCGGGCCTCCCCCGGGCTCGTTATTGTTTTCCTTGTCGTGTCACACGTCGCGTCGTTCGCCGCTTTCGTTCCATGTATTTTCACGAACGCGCCGGGTCCGTAGATTTTCCAGGATTTCGTAACACGGCCTGACGCAATCGTGTCGCACGGGAGCGATGCGTCCCTGAGCAAACGCAGCTACGTGAATGAGAGATACGCACTGCTCTCCTCTCCACCTCGAGGACGACGTGAAGCGTAAAAAAAAAAAAACAAAAAAAATCACACGCACGAGCCGCGCATTTTGCAGCGTTTCGAAGTTCTAGCCGCGTTCTAGAGAGGCAACAACTCGCGACAACGCCGTGACCACACGCCTCATGCACGTGTGGCTGTATAAATAAGCTTTATGACGTCATCCCGCGCGTGGAGAACAGCCGCACGATTCCGACGCGTTCTCTCCCCGATCCTCCCCGTCCGCTTCCCTCTTCTACTCCGCTCTTAAGCTCTTCTCTCCGCTCCTCGAGACGTGCGTCGCTGAATTGCGTCGTTCGAGCTCCGGATTCTCCGGGCTCGAAAATACGGCGGAGCACATGAGAAGAAAGCACGGGTATGCGATAACCGAAATTCAATGAAACGTAAAAATTGGGATAAACATAAAAAGTGTAGGAGAATAAATGCGGGGTCGACTAGCTCGAGATGGGTTCTCTCTTGATATTTCTTGTGATACTATCATGATGTATAATTAATTGCATTTATTAAATACTAAATTGAGTGAAAAAATGCATATCAGCGAATACCAAATGGAAAAGCCAATTCATTATAGAGTCTGCGCAGTTACCGTGAAATTGCGGAAACTTGTAAAGATGATATTTTAATCGTTCATTTGTTTTTAACTAATGCATACAGCACAGAATATTCAGCAACGTTGCAAGGCTACTGCAATGTTGCTGGAAGAATATTCTGTGCTGTACGAGTTTTGTCTGAATTTAACATAAAAATACAATAAAGATAGCTTCGCAAGTTGCAGATTAATTTTCGTTTAATGTTAATAATTTAATGAGAGGCGGCTAATAATAACTGCTTATCGAGTGATTCATTGGGAAAAGATCGCGATAACATTCATGTTTGAAAGAACGGTTTATTTGTTCCGCAACGTCCTGTAGAGCCCGTTCTCACACCAATGCACTCATATTGAAGCGGCGTAGTAGATAATCGGTCGGAATAGAGTCTTACGTAACGAGAAAACAGATGGTCCGATGGAAGAAAACGCGAAGAGTGCGGCGAGTTATGCGTACGAAGTTTTGGTCTCGTAGGATTAAAATATAGACTGTGCTATATACGGACACGAGCAGTAAACTCATACATAAATAACTGTAACAAGAAGCCCTACATCCGTTACTGCAAATAAGCTTTACGACCGTCCCGAGCAATTCCGGCGATTAATACTTGGCATCAAAGTCGTCGATCGGCGACGTCGCGTTCGGAATTTCCAGCTATTCGTACATTCGTGGAACTGCCATAAAGCGTGCGACAAACGGCGACTGTTCAAACACAGTATATCCTGCGCTACAAATTTTTTTTAAAGCTGCTGTAAAGCTACAAAAGTTACAGAAAATAAATCCTTGCACGGAGCACTTATTTCGTTCTTACTTATCTGACGGTGGATTAAATCGATAAAATAATTTAAATGTATTTAATTGTGTTTAATTGTGTACTGCAATTGCGCAGATTATCGTTTGGCCAAACCGTAAAAGGCGAGTTGAAATTTACTTCTTACTATTTAGTAACTCACGGTCGAGAATGTATTAATTGTTTATTGTTTAATTTAAATGTATTAATTTCACAAAAAGAAATTATTAGTGAAAATGATGGATTTAATTCGACTGGACTATAAACTAGATATAATATTTCTCGTACTCGATTTATGTAACGTTCGTTTAAGGAAACAATAAACTTCTGTTGGTTAAATTTTTTTGGTTATAACGGTAAACGGTCGCGGTCAATTACAGGAAGGCTCTCTCTCGAAATCTCTTTCCGGACGCGTATATCTCACGACATAATGGGACGTATCCGCGTTATTCCGCGTGGGCTTACTAAAAACCGTTCCGCGCAATTATCCACGCAATTTATTCGCGACGGCACTTCGCGTCGCTTAACATAAGAATATCGGGCGAGCGTGCGAGCCTTGCCCCGAAAGCGAGATAAACGAGCTGTGAAAAGTTTAAGAAAACCGTGAGGGTGAAGCGACAAAAGGAAAGGTTCGCCAAATCTGCGATAAGTATGAGCAAAATGTAAGAGATTTCGCGCATGGACCAACCAAAATTCGAGAGACCTAAACATCGCTGGCAGAATACCTGTCATAAAGTTTTTTTTTGTATATATCTTTTATAAACAACAAATCTTTCCTTCTGATTAATATTAATCCTAGAGAAACTTAACTCCGCGTATAAATTTAATTGACATACACGTGAAACGCTGAAGTATTTTTGAGTCAGAAACAGAATAGAATCTGCTCGTTATTAAAAATTAACTAATTATTGTGTCATCGGTCTCAATAGTTATGTCTAGTTTATGAACTATCAACCTGAAATATATTTGTAAACATATATACTTTGTGAACATATATTTTGTAAGCTATTAATCTCTCTAAAATATATATCTGGCGAGTCTGGAGATATTTCACCTCTTTTCTCCTCTTTTTCATTTACTTTAACTTTTAAATATTTCTTAAATTGTATATCTTTTTACATTTGGGCTCGCATTCGTCCTACATTTCATGTCGTTCTAGACTTATTAAAGAGATAGGAAGCTACCGGAGTTAGATGGACGCGCGAGGGGAATGAAAGCGAAACAACGACGACGGCGTTTAGAGCGTTAGAGATGATGGAGGCTGTAAATGACTGAGAAAGGAGGCGGCTGCTCTCGCGAACGACTCGCTGGGACACAATAAAAAGGGGTTCGGAGAGGGACAACGGTAGTTAAAGAACCGGGCGGAAGGGAGGAGGGGGGGTGTAAAACCGTACAAAATGTGACATTACCGGGGACAAGCGATCATTAAGGCCATCCCATAGCTAAACAAAGGGATCATTGAGACTTAAGCGGGGCTGCAGGCAGTTTGGAAACTAGTCCGCGCAGTCGCTCGAACAAGCGAATTGTACATCGCCACTTTCACAGATTTTCTCTCCTTCTGTCGTTCCCTCTTTCGCTCATCCTCTCTTTCCCCCTTCCTCCTCCTTCCCTCCTCCTTCGCTCGCGCACTCGTTCGCCTTTGCACTTCTCCGCATCGGTGCACTTCGACCTTTGGACAACGGGAACATCTCCCACGGGTGCCGTGCGGGTTTCCATTTTGATTTCGAGGTTGAATTGATCGCCCGTTCGAGTCTTAACAGCATTCAAGCGTTATTTCCCGAAGAACGTTAAATTTCGCTCGAGAAGAAGCGCACACTATCTTCCTATTACCCTCTATTCTCGAAAAATGATAGACTTTTAAGGGGTAAATATGTATCTAAAACCTTTAAATACGCAACTTTACGTAATACTTTAAGTATTTTTAAATAAATAAATCTATTTAAAAAATTAAATAAATAATGACTGCTTAAAGAATTCCCCCCCCAAAATATATAAAAAAAAAAATTCTTCTTCACTAATTCAAATCCTCCCCTTTCAAAAGGGTTCTCGAAAGACCTTCTCATTCAGAAGGGAAAGAAGGATCAGAGAAGACCCTTCACAGACCTGCAAAGCCGGACATTTTCAGTTCGAACTTCATAAGGGAGAGCACACGGAGCACCGAGAAGTTGCTTTGCATATATGCAAAGTTGCACACTTAAGCGTTAATTATGCACATCTGCTAATCAAGATTGGGAATCAGATGTTATATGTTTATCTTTCAGACGGATTTTATCTATTTTGAAGCTTTCCGAGGAGAGATATAGAGGAAGAGGTACCATGATTGAGGTATCATGGCAGGGGACACAGTGATTAGCATATCAGCACATTTAAACGCAAAACAGACTAATCACTATCATCGAATGTGCAGCTGTTGATGATAAGGGATAATGTGGTCTATCGAAGAGCAATCGTTGCAGTGTTGATCGACTCACTAGGATGCAATCAGTAGTCGCCGATATACTGGTGAATTATCTGTGTCATTATTTAATAAATCGTTAAAAAACATCGTTTATTGAGTTTCGGTAATTAACAAGCTCTAAATTGTGACATATCTTTCTAACACATTTCTAATAATCACTGTGAAAAGTGTGTCAATTATTGTGAATGCCAATCATTATAATTTTTGCTATTTTATTTTGTGAGCAGGATATATATTAAGGATATATATTTTTTATAACTATTAGTATTCTTCTTGTAACATGGAATTCTTGCAAAAAAAAAAACGAGTTCAGTTTTGTGCATCCAGAAACAATTTAAATCTGTTCCTCTTCCCTTAATTCAGAATCGCGAGCTTTTTAGTATTGCGTTCTGTAAAAAAATGATTATGATAATAATCCTCGCTGCAGGAATACTTCATCTCGATACGATGGTAGCTTAGATTTTTATATATTATCCGGCACGCTTCGCTATCAGGTTCAATTGCACCGCCCGCATACCGATTGGCCCGATATTATCGATCCTCCTACATCGAACAGACGGAGCATCATTCGAGCTCGGCGTATGCACATCCCCTTCTCCCTTTTCCCTGGGGGTAATCTCATTTCTTACCGACAACGCGACGAGATCGGCGACGGCCGAATGTTGTTAACGTATCGTCATTGAAATCCGATTACATGCTCCACCGCCGTTCTCGTGCGGACAAAAAGCGACGCGGCAGGGAAGGGAAAGAGAGAAGTAGAGTAGGATGTCCACTGCGAGCGCGTAATTTTCTCCCTTTCTTCCCTTTCTTTTTTTGCTGGAACTTTTTCCTTTTTACACGAGCCCGATCGTACGGTTGCAATCCCGGGGAATTTATTTTCTCGCCGATCGGCGCCGGTACAAGGGTGTGCGCTTCGTGGTGAATTTACGAGGGGACATACGCAGCGGTCTCGACCGAATCCGGCCGCGGATGCGACCTGTCGTTATTTCCTTTTTTTTACCAAACCCGGCTTGACGCCCTGGCATCGAAATCAGAATTTTATTACGGACAGGTGTGTGCTTCGATGGTTCTAAACCGCACGAATTACCGAGAGCGGGGAATACCGAGTAAACCGAAGTCGACACGGTCAGAAATCTCGCACCGCGAATTATTAAAAAGCCCGAGAGAGACTTATCTATTTAGGAGAAAAAAAATCAGAAAAAAATTAAAAGTGTTCGCACGTCAGAGAGAGAGAGAGAGAGAGGCGAATAATTTCGAATAAATGTTGAAAATTCGATCTTCCGTCGATTTATCGTCGCTAATACTAACGAAAGATCAACAAATTGAAAGCCATCGAGTCCCGTGAGGATCATGAGTGCTGTAATCGTAACCGCACACACATTTCGCTTTATTGAATATATATTTTTGCGTTATTTGCGCACTCGTTCGTGTGGTTAAGTGTCTCATGGCGGCCATAACCGAATTTACATGGGGTGGCCGCGACGCACCGGAACAGTTATCGGCTAAATAAACTGGAAAATGGCCCTGGCTCGCGGAAAATGAACTTTGGGAAATTGCCACGGAAGAGCCGGGCTTAATTGAATATATCGAGTTAATTAAGTATCTGCATTCTCATCAATATTAATGTCATTTTTATTAATCAGGTAGCAATAATGGGTAACGCGGGACGTCGCGCGCAGCGTTTTATACCGCTGTAGAAATGATTACTCAAGTTGCGACAATTAATTGCGTTTGCGGCGATCGAGCATCGTGAATGTATTAGATAAATTGCGGAATCGCACTTCACTCCTACAAATGTGGGTTAACTGTTATCGATACCAATCAGTTTCATCGAGAGAGAACGATTTTATCCACGTAATTCAGATTTCCATGAATTTAACGTTCTAATTTAATCGTAATTACTTAATCGCCATTAATCAGTAATAATATAACGATTGAAATTGTAATCGTTGAGAGTGTGTAAACTATTTCGGATTTCTTACCTCGTTCCACGTGCCGTGCTCGATCATCGATCACCGTCGTGCTTACGTACGATCCTTGCTATACTCTCTTCACGCAGGCTGCTCTCACGTCGTCATCTAAACCAGAAAGAAAATATTTCGTTAATTAATGAATCGAAGTAAATTAACCATATTATGATTCTCGAAGGAATACTTGAACTTGTCTCCGACGAGTCTCTTGTGAAAAGAGTCTCACGTGTTAAGAGCAGTTATAGAACCGTTAAGAATGATTATTTCTTTAATAAACATTATAAATCACTAAAGGGCGACCACCATCAATTATCATTAAAAAGTGCTGCGGTGTCACGACTATTCCCTCTGTGCGTGCGTGTGTGTGTGTTGATTGACCCTATTAAATATTAGACCCCCGCGACGCCGAGATCTGTGTCAATTTCCTCATCTGTCGGAGAGACGTAGGCACAGCCACATTCCGACGACTCATCATCGTAACGTCATCGAGCGCTGTATTCGGAAAAGAATATCTCTCTCCACCTACGAGCGCACACGTGCGTACAAGCGCGCGTGCACGGGCAGCGCATCCTGTGCGCTTAGCGTTCCCTGCTCGACGGAGAGAATCGACAATTTGACGGATCGATGACCGTTCAACGTGCCGGCGGACTTCGTCTCTCTCTCTCTCTCCCTCTCTTCTCTTTCCCTCTCGCCCTCACCCTCCGCCCCGTATGTACATTCCCGCAGGATTGCGCGGAGGCGTGAAGGCACCGGCATTATTTATGAGGATCGTAAATCACGATCGATCGATCTGTCAGGCCGATCGCGAGCGCGCCCGTCAAACGCGCTCCAACATCGGTCTCGTCGCCGAGGAAACACTTTGACGACGAGATGCACCGCGTATGATGCAACTATCACGGCTATCACCGTGACGCTAGTGGAATTATACCGGGCAAACACAATATCGCGCGTGTGACATATCCGCGTACATGTGTGCCACACGTATGTGCCTACGTCGGATGTACCTACGTCTCCGCGACACAACGGAGATGTTATTCTTCGTCGAACGCATCACTGTCGCTTACTATTTATCACGGTTTGTTTACCCTCTACCGAGAATCCGAGAGAGGTAAACCTATGAACGAGACACGCGCGGGATTTTCGAGAATATAACAGTTGACACTTTAGATTAGATCGAATAACATCCTACATATGCTGGAAAAAAACAACGATCCGAAAAGTTAATATCTACATTTGTTTTATTTCATCATTTTTTTCAAGTGCCATCAGTCGTCGCTCACGCTTCGTGACTTCTTTAACAAAAAAATAATCTGGCGATCTCTTTTTTCAAGGTGTGATATGGCAAATAATCTGGCAATCTCTTCCTCAGGTGTCATATATCGCAAACTATTAATCATCACATCCTTATCTAATTTGTATGACACGACTAAAATAAACATCGCTAAAATAAATGACAGGAGAGGAGAGACAAAAATTCATTTTTTTTTTAAATAACTCATCAGTTAATTTGCCATGCTTGGCTTGTCGCGCTGTGCCTACGTTTTGCATGCTCATTACTGTCGTCTATTAAGATGAGAGTAATGAACAGCTTTCTTATACGAGATGGCTCGGATTCTGCAACGTGGAAAGCGCTGTTGCGAACGATATAGAATTCCTGATTAATAGGTGTTACAGTACCAGCGATTTACGATGATTATGACACCGATGACACCACGGAGATACAGTTAATTGCTTAACAGGTGCCATTTACATCGCTCAATATGCCTCCGGCAATCAAGCGCTTTTGCCGGATCAATAGAGCAGCAATTAGCGATAATATACGTGTGTTTCTTCTCGATTAATATCTTGCGGCAGGATTGCAAGAGCGTTAAATGAAATTGCGGATTGAAATTATATTATAGAATTTTCGAATAATGAATCTTTTTCGTGTCACTCGCGGGCTGAAAGTATGAAAAGAAGCTTTTCTATGCTGCAATTTGCAGGGGTAACGATCATTATAACACTTAAAGCTCTCATGAATAATGGTAGACGTGCTTAGTCACATTTTTCTCGCAAATTAAGATAATGCGAGTTTTATACATCACTGAGAATTTTATATGTATATGCACGTGGTGGCATTAATACCTTTTTTTTACGTCGCATTTATCATAATTGGAAAAAAGACCGTTTCTCCCGTAGACCGTATGTTACAATTTTTTATAATAACTATTTTATATTATATCAGACAGATTCGCAGTTGAAGGAAAAGTAAAGTTTGCTCGATTACGAATGGATAGACTTTCCTTTAATAGAATTTTTATCCTAGAGTTCGAGATATATTTAAAGTATGTCGGAAAAATGACAAAAGTAACGTCACTGAATGAGATTGTAGCTGAGCAAAGCCGGTTCGGAAACTTAGTATAATAAGCGTATAATTTTCGAGTTTCATTTAATCTGCATCTAATTCTGCAGAATGCGTGAGTCATTCGAGTAAGTTAAAGAATGGTTACTGACAGATCGCCTGATGACACGAGTTTGAAAGAATTTTATCCGCGGGATCTGACCTAGATTCACTCCTCGAAAGCTACAGATTATGGAAATCATGTTCTAACAAGCTTGTTAGCTCCAGAGAAGGAGAATACACCGACAGTCAATTCGTTGCACGTAGCAAATCGCAAATGCTGGATTTAATAAACGCGGAGCGAAATAAGCTGATACGTTGCAAACAAGTATAAGAAATAAAATTTTGTAGTAAAAAAGGATGAAAGTAACGAGTTTCTAAATTTACTCTTTTTGCATGTTGTTGCCATTTTCCCGTTAAGGAAATGAGAACTGTTGCTCGTGACGACGGAAAATGAATAAATTGATAGGAAAAAAATGTTTCAATATTTCCTACAAATACTTATAAATAATATTATAAATTCCCATAAATATTCATTATACACGATATGTAATGAATCGAAAGGCGAAGGATATTAAGGGCCCGCACATCTGCACAAGGGTTCCCCAAACCGCCGCCATCCCAAATTCGTCCTTCCAGGACGAACCGTATTTCTCGTTTGAAGGAATTCGGTCCTTCCGGTGCGCGCCGGTGTGCGTGTTCCAACGGTCCCATTACTTAATGCCGCCCGCACCTGCTTCCCAAACAGGTGATAGGGCCCCGACGATCTCCCGAACCCGTCGTGTTCGGGGCACGTGCCCCTCGCTGCAGAAACATGTCGTTTCCGAGTAGTCGCGTATCGCGGGGCACAATCGAATTGCCATAAAAAAGACAAAGGGAAAGACGTACGGTCGAAGCACGTTTGTCTCTTTATAACGGCGCTAGATCCCGGCGCGAAAGACCTTTAAACTTTAACTGACGTCGTACGTCACTCGCTTCCGGATAAAATGGCAAGACTTGTATCGTACAACGTAACGTATCGTCGATCGTACCGTTTATACGCGAACAAGTCGCGTCGCGCCAAGTTTATTTAATCGTGTAGAGATAAATGCAAGGAATGCAGAAAAAGTGATCGCTTGGTGTCGATTACATATGTAAAATGTGTTGGGCAAAATTTCTATCCATATGATATTCAATTGTTTCCCGCGTCGAAGTTCACATAAATTCACATTACGCTGGACGGCTTTAAGATATCCTATAAAATCAAGTTTCACGACTTGACATACAGTCGCAGCTCTCCGCTACGTTCACCGCGGCAACGCGCAATACTAACTGGTGTTTTTCCTCCTTGAATAACCAACTGGAATTACACGAGACGATCGTTGCGTCCTTGTATGCAACACCCACGTTGCATTACGTTACAAACTCTCGCGTTCTATCGCGCTACGTCGCCCTGTTTTCGATCGGAGATCGTCGGCAATTTATTTCTATGAAGCTTTCGTCGAGTATGAAAACAATTTTTATCGAAATTAAAGTGTAAATAGCGCGAGCTCGAATGTATACGTCTATCTATATCCAACTGGTAGCATTCACAATGGTAAAATAACGCTGTATGTCGCTGCGTAAGAGAAAAGAAAGTTACAAAAAAAATATATCGTATTTCTCAGAGGAATGTAGGCCGTTAAATAATAGCAGCGGCATAAACTGCATGTCGAACAAGCAGTTACATCGACTAAGCTCGGCGTGTTACGCGCGACAAGATTATCCGAATATATTTACGTAACTAATGTAGCTCATGCACAATCGCAATAACGGTAGTCAAATATTTGCCGAACGATGTATCGCCAAGTGATAAGCGACCTAAATGAAAATACCTCGTGCGAACGAGTCATTTTACGCGAGTCTCGGAGATTACAAGAGAATGACAAGATCTCGAAGCCACAACGCAGCAAGAGACCTCGGCTGTTGCGTTCTCTCGTTGAGAGGAAGAGAGAGAGAGAGAGAGCGGCAGGGAGGGAGGGAGAGAGAGAAAGACAAATAAAGTAACGACACAGTAACAATCAAATTAACAGCGCAAATCTCACGCTTCACCGCTCACCAATTCATTCCCTATGCACGCGCGCGTGTCTTTTGCCACCGACCATATATCAACAATGTATCCAGGTTGGATATAAATACGCATGAATCATGCGTTATGCAAACTCGCAGCTTCGAAAGGGCGTGCCCGGAAGGTATTGTTTGCCGTTGTATCTCTATATCGCGGTTTTCCTCGCCCGCAACTTTCATAGAAAAGTAAGTATATACAGTCTTATAGTCCGGTTATCCCTCGATATCCCGCGTGAACTTCTTCAATAACTTTTGCCGTGCCTATACGTGCCTATACGTGCTGACGTCACATCATGTATTTTTTTTTTACAAAGCAAAAAGTAGATTTTTAAACGATAATTTTTAAGGCCATTTTTATGAAAGGACAATTCCGAGCACACGTCGCTCTTCCTTCAACGCACAATATTTTCAACAGCTAATCGGTTAATGTAACGATAAAAGCAAAAGATCATCGAGCGAAGGCGATGCTGAAATGTAAGGTGCAGCAGATAATGAGTCGAGAAAATTTGTCGCGAACTGTTAATTTTCCTTGGAATGGGAGCGTAAAATTAGTAAAGTGAAATGTTATTGCGCAGTAATAATGTTCAGATATGCCGTAACGTTACAATCGGTTACAGAATTCTATTACGTAACTGGATCGTAATGGTCTTCATTAATTAACGAATCTTCTCTCCTGCGACTTCGCGGAAGGAAAACGGCACGCTCGCACACTTTATATGCAGTTCTTGCCTCGGAGTCAGCTAGGCAAACTCGATTTCAGTCCATAAATCGTAAGTCCGAAAGCATATAAGCCAATTTCAGTTCAAGGGGCAGATTCTAATTCTACTTTTACTTCCGCCTTCAATCTTGTCCATGGCGTTAATACCCAGTTTCTACTACTGGGAAAAGGACGAATTCTAATTCGAGGAAGTTACAGCGAGCGAGTTTTTCGCGGTCCTAGACAGCTTGTTAACCAACAGCAAATTCTGCCACAAATTCTTGTCAGCAGTTTGCGAACTTCAGCGGCTCTTCCCAGTTATACCGCTCGGACCGGATCCGTATTTCATTGTAACGAGTCCTGTGTTTTCGCAAATCCTACTTCCGCGAGTTTCTGTTATTAACCATTTGCCCGCATATTCTTTTCGATAAGTAGACGGACCGAGCGTGACGAAAAAAAAAGGTACGAGCGCGGTTTTACGAAAGTTTACTATTTGTAAACTTTTATTTCCCGCGATGTCGGTTACGATAAGATTTTTCTGAAAAGAAAAGTCGAGAATCGAATTGAAGACACTTTCCTTTACGCAAAAAAAATTAAGAGATCCTACAGTGCGCTTTAATACATTATAGAATCTAGATGCAAAGCATCGTATTACATTTATCCATTAAACGACGGTCCTCGTAAACAGGACTGTACAACAAAGGATTAAGAACGCTCGGAGCTTCGTCGCAGGAGAGTGGATAAGCGCTTAATAATAAAACTTATTAAGTGATTTTAATTTTAAGCCGCGCAAAAAGTTTTAATTGCGTGAAAGTACGAAAATAATTACGTTAATTGAAATGAAAGTATATCTTATGGATATTCATATTTATATCGCGAATAAAACTTTCCGGAAAGGCGGGAGGGGGAAAATTTCCCTCTACTTGTTCGAAGTTTGAAAAATAAGAGCGCCGCACATGCACGCGATCGAGTTTTCATGGTTAAAAAAAAAAAAGGACCAATCTTTTCCAAGATCCGTTTACCTTTCTCGGCTCAGATTGGTAATTGAAACACATTTATTACATCTCACTTACTCGCGTTACTGACAGCCGGGATTCACTGCAGTTTTTTACTCCAATGCTGAAGTCATTCATTTCGTCGTCGCACAGTCGAGTCGACCATTACCGACACACAAGCACAACCGCGGCTTACGCGGCTCCTCTCTTTTTCTTTCTGTCTCTGTCTCTCCTTTTCTTTTCTCTTCCTGCTCGAGATACGAAACTAGACCCCAAGCAGCCGTGGTAGAAGAGGCAGTGACGCGCAATTGCGGGATGAAAGCACGGGCGTTATCGCCAAGGGCGCCGAGTAACAGAATATCGGCCGATAGAGTTACATTCAGTATCCGATCTACCACGAACCCGATAAAGCGCTTGCTCCGGATCCCACCTTCAAGGAAATCTTGCACTTTTCTTGCGGAATACAAATCAGGCGTGAAAGACAAAACGGTGGAGTTACAAGCGGAACCGGCTCAGCGAGTGCCGCGAATTTTATTATTATCTCGCTTATCTACACGCGAGATCTTGTTTAAACGATATTTTTCGGTTCTACAACGACCTTCGTTTTTCACTTTTTGTTCAACCTGCAAACACGCAAACCTCTCTCGCCGTTCTATCGCTTTCTATCGAATATCCTCGGCGCGCCTCGGATATCGCATTTACGCGCACAGGCGCGTGAATCACACGCATCAGCGGTACGCACGTCGCGTTACGAAATCACGTAATCGCTATCGTGCGTGCGTGTGCGTGTGTGTACCAACGTGTAGATACGTGCGTGCCGTTTACTCCCCTCAATGTACCGTACGGCATGCATTCGTCGTCGCCCGCAGGCAGGCCTCCGCGTCGCGTCGTTACATCCTTCCCTCCTTTTGTGCTACGCTCGTGAATCTCCGACGAGGAGCTCTGGCTCGTCAAGGACACGCTTATCCGAGTGCTTAAACGCCCTCGCGGCGCGTGGTGATTTAATGAATTTCTTCCACCCGAACTTCGCGTTGTCGCTCGAAAAAGAAGCGACAGAATGGAGGAATATGGGAGCGTAGGCAGGCTCCGAGATGAATGGCGATGATACGGTCGGGGCGCGTAGGTAATGTATGCGACTCTCGAGAGAATCGTTAGGTTTTTCAATCACACTTTCACGATTGTTCATTTACTTGGAGAGAACCGGGTTTTGCTTCGGGAAATACAAATCGAATCGAGCGCGCTGCTCATTTCAAGTATCGCGACTGTCAAGCAACCTGACATTCTCAATAATGTGTGTGTGTATGTGTGTGTGTGTGTGTGTGTGTGTGTGTGTATATATATACTAACGGATTCTGACATCGATAAGAGAGGGGAGAGTTTCCGCAAAATTATTTGATTTAATATTTTTGGTTTCGCTTTTACTCCAGAATCGCTTTTACTATGCTTAGCTTTTACTCCAGAATCAACGACGAGGCTGGCTTTAACGTTTATTTTTCTTTACGTACATTTTTTAAACAGATTCAGCAAAACTAATTTCTTTTGAAAAATATGAGAAAACTTGAAACTTGAGAAACACTTGAAAAGGACCAGAACCAATGTCGAAACGTTGTGGATATAAATGAAGAAATTATATAGCCAATTTGCTGTCGAATATTATCCTTATTTTTGGGTTAATTTCTTTTAATTTGCAAAAGGGGGTTTTAACCCTCTCACAAGATCCGTATATATCTGATCAGTATATATCCGTATACTGTGAGAATGTTATGTTAATGTGTGTTTATGTATATATATTTTCCTCTCGGTGTCAAAATTTATTTAACAAATAATTTCTCGTTGATTTCCACGTCGTTTTGCCGAGAAGATGATCCGTTCCATAAAACGCACAATTCCGTCGTCGAACGGCCGATTCGCCGTCGTCGTGCGGGAAGCGCGCTAAATCGCGCCACTGAGGAGGACAACAATGAGCGACTCTGTAATTGTCGGAACGAGAGCGATCGAGCGAAAGAACATAATGCACGCTCTGTGCTCGCCGTGACGAGCGATTCCTCCTCGTTACGCTCATGGACCCCCGTGAATCACTCGACGCGCGAGAAACGGCGAATTAGCGCCGCCGATAGACAAGAGCGTTAGTCACGAGGATCGTTAGTCACTCGACGAGCGCTCGCCTCGTGCCTCTTACTGCCTCTTGCCTAGAAACATCGACGCTTTCATTTCTCTCGGAGAGACGGAGGAGATGCGCCTAGGAGGCCAGACACGGCCGTAAATCCGTACAGAGTATCGTTCCGGTTGGATGACCAGCGCCATCGAAACGTCGCAAAGTCCCTATTTGTTTTTCTATCGAGACACGCTTGTCGTCTTAATATTATATAATCGAATTTTTTGAGGACGAAGATTTTGCTGAATTATTATCTTTGTACGGATATCGAGGGTAAAGATATAAAAAAATCGTTAACCAACGTGGGTGCCTTTTAAAAAGAACGTGGCGACACTAATTACGTATTATTGATTAAGAAATAATACGAATTAATCCTAAATATGGATAAAATTGTTTAAAACCCAGAAAAGTGAATTTAAGAAAGTATGTTTCGTTTCTTATTATAACTTCTTTCGTCTTCATTTAATCGCAAAAATATTAACAGAATTATCTTCCTTGATGTTTCTTCTTATACCAGTTTCTTTTTATACCAGTTTGAAGAAAAATATTGAATTGCATTTATTTTCCCAGGAGTAATGAGCAAAAAAATGCGTAAAATTTACCATGTTGCGGTTTATGTAAATTTGTGTGTGTGGTTATGTAAATTTTAGATGTTCCCGAGTTAATGATAAGTTAAATGAGTTAATTATAAAATTGGTCGAAACTATTCGAAAGTTTATACGACTAGCATATTTTTGTTAATAATAAATTGTTGTGCCATTTAGAGATTAGGAAGTGATATTAGTTAACAAAAACATCCTTTATGTCAGAGAATGTACTATTGTAAATACACTTTATTGTCGTGAGTGAGAATCATAACCGATCGCAAACTGAGAATACGTTGTTCATTCCAGACGGTTTATGGAATATTCGGTCGCTTGTGGACGAAAGCTTTATTAATAGTATGAAATCAATGTGTGTATTTTGAGTGAAATGTCAAGGTCTCATATTATTGACTACAATAAACCAGTGCTTAAATCAGTATTTCAATCAAAAGCACTTCTACTTTATTATCGCACACGCATGCGAGTATAGTGTACAGAACAGATTAACACGGTAATTGCGAATTTATTATGCCCGAAGGAAATCAATGACTTTAATTTAATTAATTATCAAATAATTTATCATTGTCGAGGATCAATTATAAAACGATCATTAGTTGCGGCATAATCGTGCAATACACAAAGTAACGTGATATTCGACATTTTCATCGTCGCTCCTCTTCGGAATATACATATGTATATTCCTCGTGACCTCGATCTATGCTTCATGCGTAGGCAGACCTTCATCTCGAATTTGTCCGTCGAGAGCTAGACACGAGTTTATGAATCATCGTCAAGCGAGTCGAAGGGTACACGGCGCTCCAGGAGGAAAACGTCGACGAAGACGTGAACAGATAGTAGCTGTATTCCGTTTCGCGAGCGGAGTCATACCGTGAGAACGGGCATTACGTAAGACGCCATCGCGGCAAGACTCCATCGGAGTCGTGGCAACCGTGCGCGAGAACTATTAAATCGCCGACATGAATCTAGTAATACGATAATTACAAGCTTGTCCACGCTGTAAACGCGTGGGTGGCCGTACAAACGTTCGTACAACCGCTATTTATGCGCAGCGCAATCGCCTCAATCCGTTCATTTCTTACTTGCGTTCTCGCAATTCCTCGCCAAGAGAGAGATCGAGAGAGAGAGAGAGAAATCATCTACGAAGTATTTTCGCTTCTCATTCAGGATTTCTGTACCGAGTCGAGATAGATTCGAGTAACAAAAACGTCGCAACAATGGGAAATCGAGTGACCAACATTTCTAGCTTGGTCTTTAACGTAGCCGATCTATCGACGATCGCCCGCGTGCGGTTTCAACGTTTCAAAAGCTCTCGAAAACTCTCGTGTTTCGGCCACTGAGGATGTAACGAATACCTGGCTGGCGCGATCAGGTGAAACCATTTTAGAACAATGCTTGTTCCGCATCGGTGCGTGCGCGACGAACAAAAGAGGCTGACACGAGAGGAGGTAGGGGGTGAGAGAGTGGCGGGAGGTAGGGGGGAGACACACAAACGGCCGGCGCAGCGTCGAGGAAGGGAAAGGAAAACGAGAGGCGAGTAAACAGGATGATTGAGAATCGTCAGAGGAACCAAGACATCCCAGCCGGAGTTCCTTCGGCGGATTCTCCCCCGGCTCGGCTTTGTTTTCCTCGGTGTTTTCCCTTCCTTTTCTCTCGGCCGGCGCGGACCTGTTTGTGTGTGTACATATCGTTAACACCCTTCCACCCTTCCTTTCCCAACCGACTGTCACCAATCTGTTCCAACTGCGCACCGTGTAACTCGGTGTACACTCCTCTTCCTGTTCGCTCTCTTGGTTAGTTTCGCGACTTCCTTTTTATACCCCGCCCCCGTCTTACCCCCGTGTCTCATGCATAACGTAAGCTTATCCGTTGCCTTTGTGCCAGCCAAGAACGGAATATCCCACCGGCTCGAGTTGTAAGCGCGGGGGGCCCGCCCGGCGGCTTCTCTCCCTCGCTTGCTGTCTATCGTCGCTAACGAGACGGATGGTCCGAGCCGTCTGCAAACGTCCGTGTGCCGCTTCTATTCTTAGGACAATAACGCGGCGTGTACACACCGCTATCGCGCGTTATCACGATGAGACGCGCGTGCAGTTTCGTCGCTCTGCGATCCGTTCGCTTGCAGCGCGCTCTCGGGTGTCGTTACAACGCGTCACAAGTTGCGAACAGGATGGCGTATCGCTTTAGTAATTGGAGTACGAGTATTGCGCTCCTTACGCGGGCGCTATTAGAGACGTTATATTGGATGGCAATTTCCGTGGAAAGGATATCGATCCGCGCCGACAAAGTAAAAGCGGGAGGGGGAGGAGGGGAGGAGGAGGGAGCGAACGATTTTCCGAGCTATCCGAGCCCCGTCACATTGACGAAGCTATAAATTTCACCAGAGGTGATTTAGCTGGGTTGACGCGCTGGATCGACGTGATCTCCCGTTTCGAGTCCCGCCAGATCGGAATCGGAATCGCCCGGTGCTTTCCCAGGTTTCCTCCAGCCGCTCATAATCCAGAGTTAAACCTCAAATTACAGCGCGTGAAGATCGCGAGCTGGCATCTCGTGGCCATCGGCGTGTAAGACCATCAGCACGGAGGAGGAAGAGGCCAAAAGGGTTAACGGCCCGAGGACTTCGTCGGCGTTCCGCGAATAGGATGATTGTCTCCGCCGCTGTCTGGTGCACACGCTCACAATCACGCGCGCGCGCGCGCGCACACAGAGAACACACACACACACTTTTCACGCGCTGGCGGTGCTCTCTTTTCGAAATCTTTGTTGCGCGAGAGTATCTGTATCAAGAGCCGCGCCGTTACAACATTTTTATGGGCCATGTCCTCCTCCGCTTCGTCCCTCTCTCACGCCGCGAGGGCCGAAGACGACTGTGAGGATTCATCCGAGCTCGTTTAGATAGGGACTCCTCCCCCGATTCAGATACACCGAAATTGCGCGAACCGACGAACATAACCGCGGCAGTAAAACCTTCATCGTGCTTCCTCTCCTGCACCTTCCGTCGCTCTTTCCTCCTCACTCTCTCTCTCTCTCTCGTACACTCGTGATCGTCAGTGAATGCCTTTACCCTACCAGTTCTCTGCTTCCCCACGATATCCTCCTCCTTCGCTCCACTCCACTCTTTCATCTTCTTTGTCCCTCCTAGCATCCCGGAATCACCTTCCCGGGTTTATACTTCTTCCTTTTCGCGGCCTCGAATATCCTCCAGGAATGCCCGGCGTCTTTCATACGCGAGATACCCGTCGTCCGTCATCCGGAGTGAGTTTTGCGCGCCTTTCGCTATACAGAACATTCCGCATTTCCACCGTATTACTTTTTAATCGCAGCTTCCCCGGTCATTTCAGATTTGATGTTTTCTTCTCTTAACGGGAATGCCTAACGTTTTGTAATGTTTTTGAGAGATTAACGGCGTGAAAAATAGATTACCGAGCTGAATTTTTGAGAACAGAGACGATAAAGTCAATTGATATAAAGCAGAAATCGGAAATTCTCAAATCCGTTTCTCTGCGTTTGCTTAAACGCCCCCTCTTTTTCCTGTTTTATGTCTCAAACGTGCCCGTAAACTTCCAGCGAGATTCTAAGCTGCTTCGCTATCAATATCTCCTTCCAAAGTGCGAAGGCATGCATTGCCGCCTTAATCCTGAAGGGAGATATACACGTTACAATATGTATATCCCCATGGACCAGTAACGCATATTTGTCCCGTGGCGCATAACTCTCATAATACTCGTCTCGACAACCTAATGGTACTATATATCATGCATATACTCTGTATAAATGTATTCTATGTGTACCTGAAGTTTGATATACCACCGATAAACCGATAAACATAATATTTATTGATTAATATTAAACATAAATATATGTATATATACATGTATTTATTTATTTCAAGCGTTATTTGGCAGACGCATGGAGAGACGCGATTATATGAGACGAAATAATATATCGCGAATCAGACCAAAGCGAATGTTATGAGAAAAGACCGCCGCTTGTTATTTTTTATTACTAACCGCATAGATTTTTAACGAGAATCCGTATTGCGGGAAAATGCTTTTGAGTTATCTTTCTCGACCTCTCTTTTCAATAAATATCCCATTTCATTGATTAATATTTATGGTTTCGTTGAATTAAAACTTGGTTGCTGTTGTCGATATCATGTTTCTTTTTAATATAAATGTGTAAATGATGTATTAATCATTTGAAAGTTTGTTTACGATTATTTGTCTACGAATTCAGTCAGTTTTAAAACTAACGATACAAATTATAACACAATTATTTGTATATATTTTTAAATTAAGACTATTATTCCTGTGTACTCTTTGCTACAGTTACAAATTTCATACTTTTAATTAAGCTTTAAACAAATATCAGTTTAAAAATATTAAGATTTGTTTAAAATAATAAATATTGTTTTATCTTAGATATTTTACGAAAATTTTTTTGTATATTCTCATACTTCTCAGTGCCCTTGTATCTCATTTTGACTCAAACATATAACGAAGATCAGAAAGTCTGATCAGGCTTTGTACGAAGGATGTGATGGAGTCTCAGGTTTCAACTCCTGAACACGCATTCTGTGGTCTTGCTTTCGTAACATGTGGGCGAAGATCGTCATAAAGGCCACAATGTAAGGCAGCAAGATTTACTAACGTTACCTATAAAAGTACCAACAATTCTACAGCGGTTTCTTCTCTATGTTTCATGCAACGCTTTATATATTTATATAATTTTTATTTAAATACTAAGTCGAAATGTCTATATTCTATATTCTACAAAAATGTAAATACGTTGTTAAATAAAATTTTCATTTAGTATTTAAAAATTCTCATTATTTTAACCAAAAAAACTCATACGAATTTCTTTTAATAACAAAAATAATTTTTTTAAGTTTGAAAATAAATAAATACATAAATACAGAGCAATAAACTAAGCCAAATAATGCTAATAACGTATAATTATAAACTAAACAAATCTAAAACACGACCTGTAAGGTCATTTTCGATATTGAATAATAAATTACAAATAAATTTCCTCTGCAGTATAATTAAATGCTAATAAATTCAAAAATAATTTACACATATTTAGTTTTTCTCACGCTGAATTTTTCAACGTAAAAATCAATCAATCATAGTTTATGGTTGTCATTACGGTTGTCATTAACATACGAACATATATCTTCCATCAAACGTGACGATTCAAATCTTTTCGTTATACTTTCACCAGTATAGCTGTGAAAGAATACTTTTCACTTGAATTAGGAGCCAATGCATTAATTTTACTTTCTTACGTAAATAGCTACACCAATCAGATACGATTATACAGATCTCTCTTTTGAGCATAAAATATTGACTTCCACATTATTATCTCTTGTAGTCTATTTATTATCGTGAACGATATCTCTATCAAATTTAGATAGGCGTGAAAACGATTCAGATCACCAACGTCCGATACCTCGGGACCGAGCTGTCACTCAACATTATTTGGTCATGCCTCTCCCTTGTTAGCCACGCTCGGTTTTATTCGCGAGTTGCACGAACTCTTGCACGAACATCGAGATCTACCGCGGTCGCTCCGCGAAGATTCTTCGACGCAAAACACCGGAACTCTTATTGTTATCCGGTTCTCAGCCGGGGAAGTTGCTCGTCTTCTTGCCTCCGTGGCGCAAGAGCCGCAAACATTATTATACCCGAACTAATTGACTTTGCATAGGCCACCCCTCTCCACGTAGGGGTAGGGGGGGAGGGGTCACCAATGACGCTGTAAACCGTCGCGGTTTAAAAGCAATTAACGCTTTTCCTCGAGACACTTCCGTTCCGCGATTGAGGCGAACGTTTCGAAGACCTTGAGATGTAACATCATTTGAAGAATCCTTCAGATAAGACGTAGTTTAATGTCAGCTTCGCGTTGACAATCTGAGGCGAATTTTTCTTACTTTTAAATTAGCAAATATAAAGAAATGAACTACTTACTTAATTACTTTTCGCGAGAAGTTCTAGATTAATTATATATTGTTATTCTAAATTTTATAATACGTTCGATAACACTAGAGAATGTTACTAAATAAACATATAAAAGAATGAGAACAAATGTCACCAATTTGAATTGATGTCATCGCGCGTCGGAGTTACTTTATTCTACTTGGAACTAATGATTTACGGAAATCATAAACGTTAACAGTCACACTGTATTTACGATGATCGCGTGACTTCGCGATAAGAAATTGTGTGCGAGCGTGTGTGCGCGTGCGGACGCGCGTATGCACGAGCGTGTACGCGCCTGTATGCGAAGCGTATTTTCTTTTTTTTTCCTTTGCATTCAATGAGAGGCAGAAGCGAGTGGCACGTGATAAGCATAATATATACGCCGTCGGCGATAACTCTTCCGTGCAATTATGTAGAACGAATGATTCATGCGCAATTAAGTTCAACCGAGTCAATCAGTCAGCCGTTTCGCCTTGGCCGCGTCACATATGGCGAATCGATCGCGTCGTCGAAACAGAAATTCGCACGCTATCAGGAGAATTGCAGAAGATATCCTCTTGAGGATGATAAATGTAGGTTGAACTGAAGACATCAACGGTACAAGTCAAGGGAGAGAGAGGGGGAGGGAGAGAGAGAAGAGAAAGAGAAGGGGAGAGAAGGAGAGGGACGAAGAGAGCCACATTTCTCGCCAATTCAGCGAGTTACAAGTCTGACGTCATCGGCTCGACATAATTCGATTCAATTCGCTTAATTTTGCGAAAATTGCCAATCTTCCTCACTGCGTTACCGTCTAGCTCCTTCGTCTATCTGCTCCCCGTCTCGCGGAGACCTCCTTACAATCTCTCTCCCTTCGACCACCTCTCCTTCGCACAAGAAGCATTTATCGATCACGGTGTATACTTCTTTTCCCTTCCCTCCTTCGCTTATATGAATACATCACACGAGATTCGTTCTGTCGACTCCACGTGATCGAGAGCTCGAGAGCACTTGATAATCGCATCCACCGTTTTAGTAGGTAGAATTTTGCGAATCGATAAGCGATAACAATAAAGACGCGATGATTTTAGCAATTAGTAAAATTATTTTGCAAATTACGTCGCTTTTCGTCACCGTGCAATTAGAATAAGTGATAAAAACGAGCTTTCCGTTTACCATGGGCATATAACAAATAAACAATATACAACAAATGAAAAACATATATCAAATGATTTAATATTCTAACATTGGTTCTAATATATCGGTATATAATAACGCGCGAAATATAGTTCTCAATTTAATTTGATCGGTAATATTTAATGATACCGCGCGGTCAGTAGATATTGTATAGCATGATTCGTTCGCATTCGTTTTCGATACACGGCACACGGAATTGCACGAATCAGTGTAAATTTAACCGCCGTCGATTGCGTACTAACAAATGCCGCTAATAAATAAAGTGGCAAAAAAAAAAAACTCAATACTTCGCTCGCATTTTGTGCGCGATGTATCACAGTTATTTGAGTTGTAAATCGATAATGCACACAGTCCGACATTTCTCGATGTAAATATTTTCCTCTTCGACAAGCGCGCGTGTTGTAAATTTTTAACGTTTCTACCGCTTACTGGATTTCACGATTGCAATCCGTGCGTATTTTTACAAATTTTTTTATCAAAACGTATAACCGTAATCAATAATTCTCTCTCTTCTTTTTTTTCCAACCCACTGTTTTTGTTTCGATCGTTTGCGTTTCCAAGTTTCAGCCGAGCTAGAGCAATCGGAAGACTAATTCGTTAATTTCGATCGATCGCTCTTGAATTGAAAAAAAGAAGACACGTGACATCAAATTAAACGATGAAATTCACGTCCTCAAATGGAATAGAAAAATTTCACTGATGGTCGAGCTTTCGTGTCGTCTCGACGATCTTTTCACCTTCCGCGGAATCCAGTTTTCGGTGCATATTACCTCCTGAAATTCGATTCGATTAATTTCACATTGACTCCGCCGTTCTCGACGATAACGGCTCTCGTCGGCCGGGTTAAAACGTTCTGATGAAAGCCGGCGA
>CABEGB010001273.1:95667-154445 GCA_901521435.1 Crematogaster levior | reverse complement strand
TTTTAGTAGGATATTTTAAAAATATATATTTTATTTCAAAGTTTTATTAAGTTGGATCAACATTGTAATACCATAATTTTTTAAACAATTATGCATAATTTTTTGTAAAAATATTACATTTTTATTTTCAAATAACATAATTTCTCAATATCAGTATTTTAGTAGGATATAATTAAAAAATTAAAACTATTTTTTCTATTATTTTGTAACATTTTTTAATGAAATATTTTTATAAATTTTTATTTTTACTTAGCACAATTTGTTGATATCATTATTTTTGTAGAATGTATAATTAAATAACTTATATAATGTCTAATTAAATAACTTTTTTAATGGTTTAAAACAAATCATTTTGTTTAGATTAAAATAACTTATGTGTGCAGATTAAAATTACACTCTTTTGGAAATAGATTTTTTAATAGTTTTTTTTAAATTAATTATACTGTCCTATTTTGCAAAGATACTTTTTGACGCGGACTTAGCACCTTTTTTTTACCTTTTTTAAAAAAGGTAATTTTTGTTAGGGATATCACTCTTTTTTGTACACAATTATTAAATAATAAAATATTAATCACAATTTATTTAGATATTACATAAATTATGATAATTCTAGAACAACTGAACTTTCGAAAAAAATCAATTAAAATTGGGACGAAAGTTATGATAATATTAATTTCGGCGTAATTGATGTTAGATGTTATACTGGGTCTTGTAAATGGTACAATTGTTATAGTGATTTCGAAAAGTGATTTTAATTGTACGAGATAATAATAATTACATAGTAGATAGAAATATTATGTGAATATACTTTTAATGAAGATTTTTTAAACTGTTTTAATTTATGACGTTTATATACATAGAACTTATTATTTACTAATCATTTTCTGCAAAAAAAGTAAATAAACATTTTTAGCTCCTCTAGGCCACTGCCTTTTTTTGACTTGAGCATCATTAGTTTCGATCCAAATATTAGATGTTCCTTCTCTACATATACTTATATAATGACCTACATTGATATTTGAACCATGGTAAAATATAGCATTCATCACTTTATATAACTTTCCATCTATTAAAACTTTCGTTGTTGGAATAGCACTCAAATTAAAGTCGTGTGTCGTTTTCATTAATTGATTATCTTGTGATGAAAATATTAAACGAATAACAATTATCTCTTTTGTCAATATTATTTCATTTTTGATATTGACAAAAGAGATAATTGTTATTCGTTTTTACAGGTCCACCTCGGTGGCAAAAGTCTAGATACCGCCGACGAAACCGCGGACGCCCCCCCAATTTGTCGTGGACGAGGTGGCTTAAACAACGGTTTATTTAATTTTTACTTCTATTCGAAGTAGAAAACTCAAACTTCAATGTATTTTAATTCATTTCTGTTGGCATTGTGAAAAATACCGTTTGTATTTGGCGCCAGACGCCATGATTGTTTTACTATCGATTGACTGTCGATCTCTTATTCCTGCTGGCTCACCTATATATCTCTAGTGCACTCTTTTATTGTTTTAACCTTCTCTTTATTTTTTGTTCCACAGCTCTCGCACTCGATTATAATAAAGCGTTCGTGTTTAAAAACAATCCCAATCCCTAGTGTGTGTTTCTCTGGATTATATCCTAGTCCCAACAGGTTATGGGCCCAGAGATTATAATATGAGATAAAAAGATACGACATAAGAAGTATTAGGCAGGTTAGAAATTCTGCAGAGGTAAACTGTCGATATAAAATTCATACGGAATAAACGTATCGCGTTCCCACGTGAAAGAGACGATAATGGCAATGGCAAATATAGTACAAATAGAGAAGCTGGAAGGACGAGAAAACTTTGCCACTTGGAAATTTGCTATACGAGCATTACTTGAAAGCGAGGATCTCTGGGGATGCATAGAAGAAAAACCAGAATACGTCGCGGATTCCAAGAAAATGAGCAAGGCAAGGGCTAAAATAATTCTTTCCTTGGACAAGCGTAACTACAGTCACGTTCAAGAAACTACTACCCCGAAGGCTGCGTGGAATAAACTGATAGAAACCTTCGAAGACAGAGGTCTAACTAGGAAGGTAGGATTATTAAAATCATTGACATCAGCCAAGTTATCTGAGTGCAAAAGCGTAGAAGAATATATTAATAAAATCACTAATGCTGCTCACCAACTCAAAGAGATTGGATTCTCTATTGAAGAAGAGATGATTGGAGCTCTTCTGCTGTCAGGTTTGCCCGACGAATACAAGCCCATGATTATGGGATTAGAAAATTCTGGAATAGCCATCACTGGTGATACGATAAAAGTCAAATTATTGCAAGAAGTTAAGTCTGTCAAAGAAGTCAAGACTGAGAACGACGAGACTGCGCTTTATTCTAAGAGTAAGGGATTTAATGTGCGAGATAAGCAAAAAAAATGCTTTACGTGTGGCAAAGCAGGACACTTCGCTGCAAAATGCAGAGCGAAATACAAACCTAAACGAAATGAAGAACAGAACGTACAATCAAAGACGTTCCTTACGCTAGCGACTGGTGATCAAATAAAAAGCACAGGATGGTACCTTGATTCTTGTGCGTCCTCCCATATGACCAGAAGAATGGATTGGATGAAAGATGCGGAAACTTACAACACATCGGTGCAAGCAGCGAATAATCAGAAGCTAGATGTACTCAAGAAAGGAACAGTAACCATCAGTGTTACAAACGGCAAGAATAAAGAAAATATAGCTGCAGAAGAAGTACTATACGTTCCAGATCTGGCGGCAAATCTCTTATCCGTGAGCAAAATAACAGAAAAGGGATATAAGGTGACATTCAGAAAAGAAGACTGCGCAATAATGGACAGAAAAGGCAACGTGGTAGCAAAAGGACGTCGACGCGATGGAGTATATCAACTCGAAAATCCGGAGCAGGCAATGGTTGCAACAACTGAGGATCATCATTTATGGCACCGCAGGCTAGGACATCTAAATCGCAAAGGCATGGCGCTTCTGAAGAGGAAGCAAGAGAGCGGTCTAGACGATATGACGATAAGCGAGCAACCTTGTAAGTCGTGCGCCTTAGGTAAACATAGTAAGTTACCCTTCGAATATAAACATAAGCGAGCGAATAATGTTTTAGACTTAATTCATTCTGACCTTTGCGGTCCAATGTCTGTAGATTCAATAGGCGGAGCACGATATTTTCTTACATTTATAGACGACCATTCGCGTAAAATGTACGTATACTTTCTTAAGAGTAAAAGCGAAGTATTAAATTATTTTAAAACATTTAAAGCTTTTGTAGAAAGACAAACAGGGCGTAAAATCAAAGCAATAAGGACAGATAACGGTAGGGAATATATTAATTCAGATTTTAAAGAGTTAATTAGATCTGAAGGCATAAGGCATCAAACTACTGTACCTTATAATCCCCAGCAAAATGGACTGGCGGAAAGGGCGAATAGGACAATAGTTGAACGTGCACGAACAATGTTACTCGACGCGGGATTAAACAAGAAATATTGGGCAGAAGCAACATCCACCGCAGTATATTTAATAAATAGATCTCCATCAAAATCATTAAAGGGTAAATCGCCAGAAGAGGTGTGGCACGGAAGACAACCTAAGCTACAACACTTAAGAACTTTTGGAAGCATAGCCATGGCACATATTCCTAAAGAGAAAAGAGATAAATGGGACGCCAAATCCAAACAATTACTCTTCGTTGGATATAATGAAGATATAAAAGGATACAGACTAATGGATCCACACACGCATAAAATTATTAATAGTCGTGATGTCATTTTCCTGGAAAATCAGTTCTTGAACGACATATACAAGAAAAAGTCTGAAGCACAAATACCGGTAACAGACGATTCAGATGATGAACCTACAGATGATCAACCACCACGACGGATTAAATCCACAGAAGAAGGGTTCGAAGAAGAGGAAATCCACGAATCATCAGACAGAGTGTCAGCAGAGGAAGCAACGGTGTCAACCCACGAATCAAATCTCAGAAGATCAAACAGAAAACGGAAACCTGTAGTTAGAGAAGGATACGTCTCATATTTAACAGTCGAAGAGAACAATAAGGATCCGACTACAGTGGAAGAAGCCCTACAAAGCCAGGATAAAGATCACTGGTTACAAGCTATAGATCAAGAACATAAGTCACTAGAGGCGAATAATACATGGGAGATTGTAAACAAGCCGGATAAAACTACAATTCTAAATGCTAAATGGGTTTTTAAGAAGAAAAAGACTGAAAATGAAGAAACAAGATACAAAGCCAGACTAGTCATACAAGGGTGTGCTCAAACCAAAGGTATTAATTATGAAGAGACATTTGCACCCGTAGCCAAATATAGTTCAATCAGATACTTGTTTGCATTGGCAGCTCAAAAAGGACTAAAAATGATGCATTTAGACGTAGAAACAGCATATCTTAATGGAGAGCTCAAGGAAAGCATATATATTAATCCACCGAAAGGCTTAAAAATGAACATAAGTAATGATAAAGTATTAAAACTAAAAAAGGCAGTCTACGGATTGAAGCAGAGTGGAAGAACATGGAATATCAAATTAGATAATACTCTGAAGAATCTCGGAATGGAAAGATTGAAATCGGATCCCTGCGTATACATCAGAAGCTCACAAGAAAAAATGTTAATTATAGCAATATACGTGGATGATATTTTGGTACTGTACGAAGACGATCAAACTGAAATTAATATTAAGAAGAAACTCATGAAGAAATTTAAGATACGGGACTTAGGAGAACCCCGAGATTTCTTAGGAATACAAATAGAAAGAAAAGGTCAAAACGAAATATCGATCCATCAAAAATCATATATAAAGCGTATGCTTGAGAAGTTCAAAATGACTGAGTGCTGTCCAGCAAAATCGCCGATGGAATCCAATGCGAGAACTGAATTATCGCTTAAGAAAGAAGACTCGAATGAGCCTAAAATGGAAAACGTGCCATATTTGGAGGCAGTAGGTAGTTTATTATATATTAGTCAGGTTTCGCGGCCGGATTTGGCATATGCAGTTAACACTGTTAGTTCTTATTGTAAAGATCCAAAATGGCATCATTGGCAGGCGGTAAAACGTATAATGAGATATATAAAAGGTACTATAGATCTGAAATTAACTTATAGTAAAAGTCCACAGGCAACGATAACTGGTTTTAGTGATGCGGATTGGGCAAATGACCCGATAGATAGAAAGTCGATTACAGGTTGCATTTTTATGTTATCCGGGGCACTTGTTTCTTGGTTTAGCAGGAAACAAAGAACTGTAGCATTATCTACGGTTGAAGCGGAATATATAGCTTTATCTTTTGCATGCCAAGAAGCAATTTGGTTTCGAGAATTTAGTAAAGAGTTAGAGAGAGAAAATAATAGCGAGGCGATAACTATAAAATGCGACAGTAACGGAGCAATATGCTCAGCGAAAAATCAAGTAACAAGTCAAAGAACCAAACACATAGATGTTAGGCACCATTTTGTAAGAGAAAATGTCGAAAAGAAGATTATCAACATAGAATATCTAGCGACGGAAGATATGTTAGCAGACATGTTTACCAAACCTTTAGGAAGTTCGAAATTACACGTCTTCCGAGATAAAATTGGACTTAAATAGACCTCTACGTTACATATAATTTAGTTTGATTTATTTACTGTCCAAGAAAGATAAATGTCAATATAATTCGAATAACTTGTTTTGAAAATGTATGTTATTTTTCAAGAGAGCGTGTTGGCATTGTGAAAAATACCGTTTGTATTTGGCGCCAGACGCCATGATTGTTTTACTATCGATTGACTGTCGATCTCTTATTCCTGCTGGCTCACCTATATATCTCTAGTGCACTCTTTTATTGTTTTAACCTTCTCTTTATTTTTTGTTCCACAGCTCTCGCACTCGATTATAATAAAGCGTTCGTGTTTAAAAACAATCCCAATCCCTAGTGTGTGTTTCTCTGGATTATATCCTAGTCCCAACAATTTCGTAAAATAATAAAAAAATAAACTAAAATAAAATAAAAATTTTTATTACTTCTTTCCAATACTTTTTCTCACAACTTAAATGCAACCAGAACAAATTCCATTTTAAATGACGATTGATAGTGTAACCTTTTAAACGGTAGATATATAATATGTAATATAACATTGTTACAAACAATGAAACTATTATGTAATCTCAATATCGTATTAGGGGTTGAATTATCTTGTATCTAATACATTTAAAAGAGTATTAATGTACAAACAATAACTATATATAATTATTCTTTTATATTGAGATTAAAAACACATGTATAGGTTTAAATATATATGCAAGTAGCGTTGAAAACTTAAACATTTTATTATCGATTAGAAAGTAAATTGATACATTATGTATTGTCTACATTCAATATGCGTAACTATCGTCAATTCACCATAGATATCGGCAAACAAGAAAAAAATTCCTAATTCCCTTCAGCTACACGAGTATCTAAACACGACGACTCATCTTCAATACATCACGTGTAATATTGAATGAATATGTATGAAACAGAAACCTTTATAATCTAGAAAAATTATAATAAATAATATAATAATAACAATAATATAATAAATAATACATTAAAATAAATAAATTCATAAATAAATAAAATGTGTAAACGTCAATTAAATGGTTTTGTTCACAAGTCTGTTTTAATAAATTATTTAAAAAAACATTTTATTAAATAAAATATAATGATCATAATAATTATAGTAATCGTAAAGTAATCGTTAGCGTAAGGAGCCTATTCTGTAACTAGTCATTATTTAACGATATTTGTATGATAATGACTGTCTTGCGAACGATCGCTTTACGATATAAAATAAAATATAAAACATTTAAACCCTGGGAATGGTGAAAGGCCTAGAATCTATTTCTGTGGAATCGTCTGGCGGGCTATCACAAATGTCATGACTAATCATATGTATCATTGTACTCATTAGCGACAAGGTTGTACTTCTCATAAATATTCCACGATTTTTTAATTTTAGACTTGTCCTTCAACATTTCATTTGTACTTCTGTACTTATCTTTCCTAGAAAAAAGATATATTGTAATAGGAAAATAAATTATTTAAAAAAACATTTTATTAAATAAAATATAATGATCATAATAATTATAGTAATCGTAAAGTAATCGTTAGCGTAAGGAGGCCTATTCTGTAACTAGTCGTTATTTAACGATATTGGTATGATAATGACTGTCTTGCGAACGATCGCTTTACGATATAAAATAAAATATAAAATATTTAAACTAACCATGGGAGTGGTGAAAGGCCTAGAATCTATTTCTGTGGAATCGTCTGGCGGGCTATCATAAATGTCATGACTAATCATATGTATCATTGTACTCATTAGCGACAAGGTTGTACTTCTCATAAATATTCCACGATTTTTTAATTTCAGACTTGTCGTTCAACATTTCATTTGTACTTCTGTACTTATCTTTCCTAGAAAAAAGATATATTGTAATAGGAAATTAACATATTTTTATTTGCATATTTACAAGTATATTTTTTACTTACAGTATTCATCGATTTTGTAATAGTCTGTATGACTATTATCCAATTTGTTCCGAATATTCTTGACGTTATCTTGCCGTTGTACGAACCATGACCACGTAAACTTATTAACTGTACAGGTTTCTCGTTTTCATTCTCATTGTCATCCTAGCATCATTTTTATGGTGTTTATGAAATACCTGCATAATAAATTTGTTACTTAGACAACAAAATTTACAAGTAAATAAAATTAAAATTAAAAATATAAAATATTTAAACTAACCCTCGGAGTGGTGAAAGGCCTAGATCTATTTCTGTGGAATCGTCTGGTGCGCTACCACGAATGTCATGATTATCATGTGTGTCTTCATATTCGTCATCGTATTCATCAACGACAAGGCTGTACTTCTCATAAAGATTCCATGATTTTTTAATTTCAGACTTGTCGTTTAACATTTCATTTGCACTTCTGTACTTATCTTTCCTAGAAAAAAGATATATTTTAACAGGAATGTTAAAATTTATGAATTTTGCACAATTTCAATTCACTTACTTTTTTCTCATCTCTAACATGTCCGTGAAAACTCACTATCATAATTTCAAATCATTGTTGTAAGAAATATTTAATTAGAAAGATTTACAACAGTCGGATTTATAGCAGCCGACGTTTCCTAAAAGAATGTAAACATGATGCAGATTAATTTTCACTATTGCAGCTTGTTATCATATAGAAATTATTATTCTATTACTTTACTTTTCACTATTGTTGCCCCTAATAACTTTCATTTATCCATGTCACTTACCGTCGATCGATTATCGATCATACTACATTGTAAACGTATCCAATCCAATAAACGACGTCCTGTATAGCACACATTCTTCACCCCTAACCGCTGCTCCCCTTGCCAACACTTTAGCACATTTCTTCGTTCTTCCTCGCACCATCTCTTGCCAGCACTTCTATTTTTCTTACTTTTTGACTTTGCGTCGTAATAAATCGATATATACAGCATATAGCCCAAAAATAAAAACACTTTTATGTAATTATGTAATTATGTATTATGTAATTCAACCCTGCTCTATCGATTGAATTATGTAATTCAACCCCGCTCTATTGAAATTGATAAACTTGCGAAATTATTTTTTTTCCTCTTATTTCTTACACCTCGCGGGTTAAGCTACCTATCGAGCGCGTCTCCAGGTGGCGGATAGGAGGACGCCCGGGAGGGGGGCTCCGGCCCGGGCCTAAACCCCCTGTGTGCCGGATGCGGATCTCCCGGGTAGTAGCGGCTATAACCCGGCCCGGCGGACGTAAAACTCCGCCGAGGGAGGGGAAGGCTGTTGCCGTGGACCAGCTTCTCAAGCCAAGCTGGGAGCTATCGTGGTGAAGGCTGCGTGGCACTGGAGGAGCAGTGTCGCTAACGATGCCTCTGGGGAACCGGGCGAAACCCCAGAGTATTTAGCCTTACCCGGGTATGCGGGGCTCTGCCCGGGCGGACCGTTTGATTCCCTAGCTTCTCGTGGGACCAAAAATGGAAACCAATAGTACTAAAATAAATGAAGAACGCGAAGGGCCAATGGAGGTCTCAGAGGGGACCTCCGGAGGCGAGGAAGCCGCAATGGTGGAGGCTGGACAGGCTCTCACGGGCCTGGAAAGCATCACTATTGCGGAAGTCGAAACCGCGGACACTGCGGGCCCTCGCAAGAGGAACCGCAGTGGGGCGGAGAAAAGGAAGGCGAGGAAGGAGAAGGGGAGGGCTCAAGTTGGGCCCTCCCGACCCCCCGGACCTACAGTCGCTCCCGAAACGCCGGTCGGGGGGACGCAGGGGACCGCCGGTAACAAGCGCCGAGTGGGCCCCGGTGAAACCCCACCGTCGACGGAGGGAGCGAGGAAGAAGAGTAGGACTCAGGGAGCTGGGTCCTACGCAAGCACAGCCGACCCCCTGACGAGGGTGATCGTGGCGGAGGGCTACCCGGAAGTGGTGATGACTGCGGAGCGGTTAGAGCTGCTGAAGGGTGCGGTCTCCAAGGAGATCGACGGGATCCGAGAGGGCACCGTGCCTAGATTCCACGGCACTTATCTGAAGGCTGGGGCGGCTGTCGTCAGATGCGCGGACGCGGAGACGCTGAGCTGGTTGGAAAAACGGATCAGCGTCATTGCACCGTGGGAAGGGGCCAGCCTTAGGGTGGTGGGCGTGGAGGCGCTGCAAAAGCGGTACAGGGCGGTGGTTTGGCTCTCGGGACGTCTCGAGAGCGCGACCGCTGTCCTGGGGCGGCTGGAGCGGCAGAATCCCGGCCTCGGCACCGCGGGCTGGAACGTCTTTGCTGAGAACGTAGGGGCTACCCCTGAGGGTAGGAACCTGGTTCTCGGCATTCCAGAGTCCAGCGTCCTCAAGTTGAGGAAGCTGGAGTTTAGGCCCTACCTGGGCATGGACCGAGTCACCTTTAGGGTGAGCGGGACGGCCCAGAGTGGAGGGGTGGAGGGGCAGAAAAGGTCTGACCCAGGGGTTGCGCCCTAATTCACGGGCCTAACCGGGGTGACCTTTACCCAGATTAACTTGCACCACAGCAAAGGGGCCTCGGCCGTTCTTGCCAGGCACCTAGCTAGGGTGCACACAGCGATCTCACTGATACAAGAACCTTGGCTGGTCCAAGGCTGTGTCAGGGGATTAGCGGGGTGCGGAAGGCTCTTTAGGGCCCCGCAAGAGCAACGCCCAAGAGCCTGTATGGCGATCAAGGGGGTTGAAGCCCGACTAATACCCGATTTCTGTTCTAGAGATGTGGTAGCAGCGGAGATTGAAATCGCCGGCGAGGCCAACGAGGTCAGGAAACTGGTGGTGTGCTCGGCCTACTTCCCGCATGAGGAGGGGGGCTCGCTGCCACCGACGCCGGTGATACGTCTGGCAGAATACTGCCAAGAGAGACGGATTCCCCTAATCCTGGGGTGCGACGCAAATGCGCACCACACGGTATGGAATAGCACGGACACCAATGAGAGAGGTAGAAGACTGTTGGAATTTCTGGTGACCACGGACCTGGAAATTCTCAACAAGGGTAACGAGCCCACCTTCGTCACAGCGGTGAGAAGGGAGGTGCTGGACCTGACAATCTGTTCCAAACAGATAGCTCAAGAGGTGACTGACTGGAGGGTCTCGTAAGAGCCCTCGCTATCGGATCACAGACAAATCACCTTCAGAATGGCCAAGGTTAAGTCTGAAGAGGTTATAATAAGAGACCCAAAGAAAACCAACTGGGAATCCTATCGAGAAGATCTAGCGAAAGGCCTCAGAGGCTTCCCTAGGAGGCACGGGACCGCGCTGGAGATAGAGCTCTGTGTGGACCATCTGCAGAGGGCTCTGTCTGACAGCTTCGAAAAGAACTGTCCAGAAAGGACAGTTAGAAACACCAAGGGTACTTCCTGGTGGAGCCCCAAACTGCAGGAGCTCAGAGGTGCGGCACGTCGGGCCTGGAATAGAGCCAGGAACACGGACCGTCAGGCCGACTGGGATCTTTACCGAAGAGCTCAGAAGGCCTACAGGGATTCTGTGGTGAGGGCGAAAAGGGAAAGCTGGGAGAGATTCTGCGAGTCGGTGGAAGGCATGCCTGAAACCGCGAGACTATGCAGGGTCTTATCCAGAACTTCAGACGCTAGACTTGAAGCCATCAGGCTCGCAAACGGGACGATGGTGACGGGCGAACAGTGTCTGGTGCACCTACTGGAGACGAACTTCCCGGGCTTCCAAAGAGGAACGAGCGAATGTTCGTCCCAGTGGGAAGACACGGGCTCGAGAAGGGCACGTGGAAGTGACTGGGCACTCGCAGCCCAAATTGTCAAACCCGATAGGGTAAGATGGGCTGTGAATGCTTTCAAGCCCTTTAAGTCGGCGGGGCCCGACCGAGTCTTTCCGGCTCTTCTACAGGAGGGGCTGGAATTGATTATCGGGCCCCTCACCAGAACATTAAGAGCTTGTCTGGCACTGGGCTACACGCCTAGTGCTTGGAGACTGGCCAGGGTAGTGTTGAAACAGGGTAGTGTTGAAAGCAGGCTTGAAACAGCTGAGATCGTCTCAGCTGTTTCAAAAAACATAACCTGCTACAGTCGCATCGCGTACCGGGCGTTACGTGTGTCGTGTAAACGCGTTTCTTTCTTCGGATCGTTGTCGGTCGCTGAATAAAATTAATCGGTAGTGATTAACAGCAACGAACAGATTTATTCGAGTCGAGTGTGAGTGTGTGAAAGTACTGATACGTGACAGACTTCGTACAAGACAAAAAGTTTCGCGGATTAATTCCTACACAGCTTGCATATCCAGGAAACGTTTGTAGGACATCCCAAAGAGATCGTATCTCTGAAAGATATTCTTATTGGAATGTCCTCTGTACATCTTTTGGACATGCATGCTGTGTGGATTATACTGTGATTGTGTGCAATGTGTGTATTGTTTCTTAATTATAAAAATAAGCCGCGAAGTGAGATTACTCGGTAGTGATTAATAGTAATGACTCGATTTATAAATCACTTAAAAGCGTGAATGAATTCGATACGAAAAAAGTGTTGACATACGTGAAAGAAAAAAAATATCGTATCCTCAATCGTGTGTATTATCGTGGATTTGCATTACGTGTAAAATACGTGTAAAATAAGACGTGTGTGTTATTGTTAATTTCGAATGGAATTATTTATCCGTCAAGCGGTATACGAAGACATCGAATTTGATAAGGTAAGTGAATGTGTGTGTGTGTGTGTGTGTGTGTGTGTGTGTGTGTGTGTGTGTGTATGCGTGTGCGTTTGTGTATGAGAGAAAGAGGGACAAAGAGAGAGAGAGAGAGAGAGAGAGAGAGAGATGTGTGTGTATGTGTATTTGGGCCTGCTACGTCAGCTGATCGCAGCGGGCGCCTCGCGTAAGCGCCCGCGTGTAACGGTGAATCGCGGCTTGCGCCGTCCCTGCCTGCCTGCCTCTCGTACGCTCACGATTCGCTAACTATTTTCATTAATAACTCAAAATCTAAGCTTCAAATAAAATTTTGGCAAAGGAAAAATCGTCTCAGAATTCACTCAGGAATACGTCTGTGCCCGGACAACTAAGTCGTTCTGAATCACCCTGTATATATATATATATACATATATATTCGTATATATATTAAA
Organism: Crematogaster levior; assembly: GCA_901521435.1. Taxonomy (NCBI): domain Eukaryota; kingdom Metazoa; phylum Arthropoda; class Insecta; order Hymenoptera; family Formicidae; genus Crematogaster; species Crematogaster levior. Next base: position 141,782 of record CABEGB010001273.1, on the reverse strand, counting down.
CGTAACCTATACCTGTCAAACCAGGTTATAGACTATTCACTATCGTCGCCGCTAACCTAACTTTCGTTTATCGACGTCACTTACTGTCGATCGATTATCGATCATATCGCATCACTAGCGCGATCTTGTGTCGAATGCCTCAACAGTACATTTTTTCGGTCGACGACGACGACGTTTCTTACTTAATATTTTTCACTTTTTGACTTTGCGTCGTAATAAACTCGATTTATAGAGCATGTAGCCCAAAAATAAAAACACTTTTGTTATGTAATTCAACCCCGCTCTATCGATTGAGACTACTTAGAAGTCGATCCGTTGAGCGGATATATGAAAACCAGAAATATTGAGTGCTCTCAACTGATCGACTCGCGTAATAAGACACGGTAGTGTCTGTCTTGTGCTTGCGCGGACTTAGCACAAGACACTACCGTGTCTCTTGATTAGTGGAGAAAAATTAATATTCGCCAAGTCAGCTTGTATAAGTATATCCGCAAGTATTACTTGTATCTTTTGAACGGAGTACTCACCGGGTCTCCTATTTACAGAGCGAGCTCAAAGAGTCTCCGGTATCGAACGTGCCTCGTAAAATTCAGAGGAACAGAGATACCGACAGGAGACCCAGGCGTATCGATACTGTTCCTACAGCAGTTCCATCAGGTTACCAGACTCCATCGGAGGTGTGCAGGGATGGCTGCCTCTATGCGGCGGTGATTGGCTTTATCGCGTTATACGGTGCCTCCGTCTGGCACAGAGATCTGGAGGCCAGCAAGCCAGCGCTGGCCACCCTTCTGACGGCTCAGCGCACGCTGACTCTCCGCCTCATGCGGGGGTACCGCACCGTATCGCATTGGAGGCGGCGCTAGTGTTGGCTGGGCAGCTGGCCTGGAAAGTACAGGCCGGAGTCCGTGCGTCTCTATACAAATGACGCGCGCGGCTCCGTGCGGAGGGCATCCAGCCGACACTACGAACGGTAGCGGTCGCGAGCAGCCAATTTCGGCAGCGCGCTGTAGAGAGGTGGCAGCTAGACCTCCAGAGTCGTAACAGAGGTCTGCGCGTGGTCGGCGCGATCCGTCCTGCCTGACTGGATGGACCGCGACCACGGCGAACTGTCTTACAGACTGAGACAGGTGCTCTCAGGTCATGGGTGTTTGGGGTACACCTGTGTCAGAAAGCGAGAAGAGATCGCACCATCTGGTGCCACCATTGTGAGGAGGCTACAGACACGGCGCAGCACACGCTGGAGTCCTGTCCAGCGTAGGCAGAACAACGCCGTGTCTTAATAGACGTTTTAAGCGGGGAGACGAGGCTGCTTGGTGTGGAGGAGGCGAGGAGGGAGGACCTCTCGCTGCCGACCATCGTTAAAACGATGGTCGAGAGCGAGAGGTCATGGTGCGCGATGACCTTCTGTGAGAGCGTGTTCTCGCAGAAGGAGGAGGCGGAAAGAGATCAGAAACAGGACCTTGACCGATTCCTGCCGCCAAAAGAGGGAGGGGGTGGTAGAGGAGGCAACAGTACGCTTCCTCTGAATCGCCAGCATGGTGCGATCTCCCCTCCCCACAACGAGACGTGGTCGACAAGTGCGGGGGCACTTGACGGCCAATAAGCTGCTCGGGGTGGGCGAGCGACCTTGCCAGGTGGCAACGTCGCTCCAATCAGGGTCAGGAGGGTGACGGGAGGGAGGCGCACCAGCGCCAGCCTTTCCTCTCACCCCTTAGTCAGAGGAGGTTCCCTCTCTCTCATCCGACCTCCCTGTCCCTTCGGGAGGAGAGGAAGTGCGTGGGTGGGACATTGTGCGTCGGAGGACACCGGAGGCTATGCCGGTTGCACTCACGGGGTCCCCCGATACGCACGAGGAGGGCCAACGTAGGGTTTTAACCGGTAGGAGTCCGGCATAAGTAATACTTTCGAGCAATTTATGTGTTAATAAATGTTTCATGAAAAAACAATGTTTATTTTCTTAATCTCTTTGACATTCCAAACCACGTTCAAAAATATAATATACTTACAATCCAATTTACTACTTTAATACTTAAGATACCGATTATCTCGTAAACGATGCATAGTAACAATTTTTTACTACATATGATTTTGATTGCAAATGACTCCTACTATATAAATATGCAAAAAAAATTATAGGTATTCATTTAAAAAAACCATGTTAAGCTACATAACTCGAAAAGGTCACGAGTAAAAGAAAATTTATACTTGTATTTTGTAGCTGACTCAGAGCCGTGCAAAGGACCCCGCACCATTCTTATGGGAAAATGTCTTTCGGTAGATTTGGCTAATTTTTTGATAAGTTGTAGTTCTCGTCATTCTGAACAAATGTCTCAATGGGCACAACTTGATTCTATGAGCCGTTTCCGCGCTACGAGCCCTGGAAGGTCCAGATTTAACGTGTAAGGTATCGGCTTCTCGACTCGGTGATCTTCGGTCGAATGTGTGTGCGTACGACCCCCTCCATTCCTTCCTCCCCCCTCTCTATCGTGCGTGCGTGCGTGTGCGCGTACGCACGTGTTAATGAATAACATTATTATTCATTTATGAGTAATAATGTTATTCATTATTTCATATGACATTCATTGTTCAATAATTGGATCGTTTGGATTTAGCTGTAGTGGTCTCTGAGCAGCATCTGATACAGAATGAAGTAAAGATGCGTCAGGATACCGTATATTTGGTTGGTGTCTTGCGTAGCCCAGAAACCAGATTGCGCTTGCTACGTGTGCGCATCCAACACTTCTAGCTCCGGATTGACAAGTACAGTAATATCCAAAAATAGTCATCACCAATATTATCGTTTTCAAGAGTTTCAAGACAGTTGTACGCTATCCATAATTGATGTGTTGTCGCATTCCAGAAATTGAATATTGTCTCACTCTCAAGAAACCACGTTCATTAGTGAGCATATCTATATGGAATTCTTTGTCTTCTCGCTGAAACCTATCTTGGATATACCCAGCTGCAAGTTGTACCTGATATATTCCAACGGTCAAGTCTCTGAGATGATCTATGTCAAGGCGCGGAAAATCGTTCCTGATTGTGGTTCAAGCGAATCCATCTTACATTTCTCGTATAAAGATTTTTCACTTCTACTCAAGCCTGCACGTTTGGCTCCTGGGATCTATCTAATAATTGTTGGGCTAGTTGGAGGTTAGCACCTTCTATGTGTATCAATGGGTGATACCTATTTATAATTGCTCCTGCTATGCAGAAGAAATCCCCGAGATTCGTGACATGCGGCGTAATAACAGTTTGTGCAAAGAACTTGAAGCTACTTTTTATATGGCCGTTTCTAGCTTCAATTATCCACCTAGTTTTGGTACCTAAACGTGATTCGTTCGCTTGTTCAGTGGAAAATTGACATTATCCAGGCTCAAGAATAGATGGCATTTTTACGCGAATTCCCAAGGCTTCGAGCATAGGTATAGCATCCCGGTATCCGCGATCAACTATAAGAATGTCTCCATCTTGAAACCATCCCCTCATGGCATCATTATCTCTGGCATATTCATTTCGGAGCATCTCCGCATCATTATTCCTTGAATCTGAAAAATATGAGCCTTGGATTGTCAGTATGTAGCCATCCGGAGCCACAATAAGAGCAGGTTTAACTAAATGGCGACTTTTATGACGACAGTAAGATTACGGTAAGATCAAGGTACGGAAGTTATTGCTTTTGTGTATGTAAGCATAGGTGCCATCAATGTAAACAATTACTCTGGGTTGTGGATTGTACAGGCTATTAGCAAAATCATCACGTGTCTTTCAATGAATTCATCTCTCGTTATTGCTTGAAAACCAATATTTTGAGGTACAAATCGTTGTATAACAGATTTTCTTACTGTTTGGATAGTTAAACTTATGGTTTGTCTGCTAGGATAATGAAAGATGACTTTCAAAAATTCATCACTCAGACCCTGATGTAGTTTACAGAGAAACAACAGAAGATCTCTTTTCGATACATACCTGTGACTCTCTCGCGGTACTGAATCACAAAATGTAAATAATTCGCGAAACTGATCCTTTGATATGGAGGCTATCGATTTAAATTCTTCATCAGTAAAACTATTTTATTATATAAGCAACCGTTCTGACTAACTCTTCGAAGTTCTTGCAGAATAATTTGTAACTGTTGTCCACGTATCACATACGGTCTGTTAACAAACCTCAATCCACCCAACAAATATTGTAACAACAAGCCATTATGATCTAGATGGATTCCGCAACATTTAGCCGTCTCAGGTATATAAATATTCCTTGTGACGTAAACATTTACCCGACACTCAAATGATAATCTTTGTATATTAGCATATTGATTACAGATCATACAGGTATGATTAGAGGTTTGTGTCAATATGTTCAATCGCAAACAAGTTGGGTCACGCTCAATAGCTTCTATTTCATTGAGAATAGAACGATTGCAATTAATGCAAAGTCTAGTAAGATCCGTTATATCAAGTGCTGGTAGATTATTTGCATCGCATCTGATAATGGCGATTTCACGTTTAATCAAGTTATCATCGCCGTCAATTCGTGCCAATTGTCTTGGTCGTACTACGACATCACACACGTAACACTGTAGTCTATTTCTATTTCTGAATGCCATGATTTTATTGACTTTAGAACATTTAATTGATTCAGTAACTGAAAATTAATTTTTTTTACTATGAGTGACAGAAAGCTGGAGATCGGAATAAAGAAGGATTTTTCTTCTTCAACTCTTGACCATATTGGTGCCAATCATTGTTAAGAGCCATATAAAGACAGCGTACGTACATGGTACTGACCAATATATGTAGATTTCTAATATATGTCAATTATAAAACTGGATATATGTATATGTGTATGCAGGGATGGGCATGATTGACATTCAATGATTGACGATTGATGAATAAAAATTTATTCATTATTCGGCCTCTTATAAATGACGAATAAAAATTTATTCGTTATTCAGCCTCTCGTAAATAATGAATAAAAATTTATTCGTTATTCAACCACTTGTGAATGATGACTAAAAATTTATTCGTTATTTGGCCTCTTATAAATAATGAATAAAAATTTATTCGTTATTCAGCCTCTCGTAAATAATGAATAAAAATTTATTTGTTATTCAACCACTTGTGAATGATGAATAAAAATTTATTCGTTATTCGGCTTCTTATAAATAATGAATAAAAATTTATTCGTTATTCAGCCTCTTGTTAATGACGAATAAAAATTTATTCGTTATTCAGCCTCTCGTAAATAATGAATAAAAATTTATTCGTTATTCAGTCGCTTGTAAATAATGAATAAAAATTTATTCGTTATTCAATCACTTGTAAATGATGAATTAAAATTTAATCATTATTCAGCTACTTGAAAATGACGAATAAAAATTTAAAAGTTATTTAGTCATTCTATGAAATAATGAATAAGCACTTATCCTTTATTCAATACATCTTGAATAAGGAACAAAAATTTATTTTTCTATTCAATTCTCTTTGAATAACAAAATAAACGACTGAAATTATTATTATTTTTATTCTATAAATTCTGAATAACGAATAAAGATTAATTTCTAATTTTGTTCGTAACAAATAACTGCCTTAGCATTAACTGACGATATATATAATAATAATTTAAAGTTATTTTACTGATAACTCAAGAATGCAAAGGAGCATTTGAAAAAAATGTTATCGGTTAACATAGTTTTTAAAATTTTTAATATAATATATTTATTACATGTGTATGTGCGTGTGTGTGTGTGTGTGTGTGTGTGTGTGTGTATGCGCGCGCGTGTGTTACCATTTTTGTTTTATGTTGCTTGCTGTTAAAACTCGTCTTTCGAAGTTTTCATCCGTTAGTCTATTGTAGCGTGGCAAATTATGCATTGTTGCATATGAGAATAATCGTTCCACTGGAGCAGAAGAAGGTATCGGCGTATTATATTTAAAAAATACTTTCTTTACAATTGGATATGCGTTAATTGCAAATATATTTTCAGTACATGGCTCGTATATGTATCTTCGTACTTCCATTTCAGCATCAGAGTTTTCAAATGTTTCTAATGATGAAACGGAATTATTTCGTTCATCTCCAAAGTCAAAAAAATCATCATTTAAATTTTGATTGGAAGCAGTAATTGGTTGAATTCTACTTTCAATTCGGGCAGCATGCATCACAGCTTTATAAGCTTCTGATTGAGCAGTATCACTCAAGCATCCAATCCACTGTGTTTTGAATTTTGGATGTACAATGGCTGCAATTGCTGCGAAACATCCGTTACCTTGAATATTGAAAAAATCGGTAAACCTTCTTTCAATGCTGCTTAATAAACCTTCTGCTATTGGTTGACAACAGACCAAATTACTGTCATTGCTAATGCGCCTTAATTTTTGACGCAGAGAAACTAAGCATGGAAGTAGATATCCGTATGAACATTGTGTTTCTCCTTGTAGTTTATCAATAGTTTCTGCAACTGGTCGCAAACATATGAGATATTCCTCGATATATTGAAAATCTGTATCTTTTAGGGGATTAGAAATTTTAAGCTGTTCATTAGTCTCTAATATTTTTTCTCTTAAGAAAAATATTTGTTCTAGAGAATAGAATAAATGAATTCCATCTAGTGAAAATTGGTTTTATTAGTGCTTTTCCTAGATGTTGTATTAAAATTTCTCTTTTTTTTGGAGAACGTAATTGTTTCCACAATACTTCACATCGAGTAATGGTTTCATTGTGCCGTGCAGCTAGTGTTCTCGTACTTTTTATGCAATTTGTAACATCTGTAGTCGCAATTAAATTTAACGTGTGACTTGCACATCGATAATGTACTGATAACATTGCATTTAATTGAAGATCAGGAAAATCTATTGGTATCGCCGGAATATTATTTAATAATTGATGTTCAATTATTTCTTCATCAGAAACACTTTCATTATCACTATCATCATTGTCGAAATGATCAAGTGTACTTTCGTTAAATAAATTTAGAGATGATTGAATACCAAAGTCACGAAAAGCTTTTACAAAATTTGTTCCGTTATCAGTAATAGTAGCAACAATTTTGTTGGTATTTAATCCAAAAGATGTATGAATTTCATGCATCAATTGTGCTAATCGATCATAAGAATGGGTTCCTGAAAATCGACGGCAAGCAATTGCTTCTGATTTTCTAATTAAACTTTTGGAATCGATCCAGTGGACAGTAATTCCTAAAAATCGACGAGTACTACTTGTCCAGATGTCAGCTGTGGTACAAAGGTAGTCAACTTCTTCATTTAATATGCGTTGTAATCCTTTCATATTTTGGCAATGTTGTTTCGCTATTTTTCTTCCTAAAGTACGTCTCGTCAAATGGTTAATAGAGACGTTTCCTCTTTTTGATAATAAAAGATCATCAAACATTTTGCGAAAGGAAGGCATATCGATATTTTTCTAGAAGTAAGTTATGTGAACACATAAGTAATGTAAACAAGACATACGAAGTAGAGGTCACATGGCACATATTTTTGAGTCTAAAATCTGTTAAACAACACTTTGACCTCTTTCTCCTCTATACTATGTGTTCACATAACTTCTCGAAAAATATCGTAAACGCCTCAGTATCGAATGTTCTACAGTTCGGTAAAGACGCTTCTTGCTCGTTCGCTTACAGTAATACGCGAAACATTTCTATAATTTCCCACTCGTTGTAATTGTAGTTGTGAATCCTTGTCCAGGTAAGATTAAAGATTAGAAATAGAGATTAGAAATAACATATTCTATAATTGAGATTGAAATTTTATTGTTTGAGCACAGGTAGTAAATATTTTGGAATATATAAAATGGATAATCCAATTACTGTTGAAGAAGACTCTATTAATAGTATAGATGCACATGTTGATTCTTTGGATTTGAGTGCATCCGGTTCTACAGCTATGGAAAGCATCAATCAGTTGACAATCTTGAAGATTAAATGTCAGGAGACATCATATCTTGACGGCCAATATTTCGAATTAGATGCTGAAAATTCATCCTTGACAGGATCTGTTACAGGAATATGCAAATTATGCAATTCCGAAAAAAGAATTAAAGGTACGAATATGATACAAAGGACAATTCTTGTATACTTTATAATTATTTTATATATTTTATAATTATTACACGATGACCTCCCATACAATACCGAGCTTTTAGAAAAATTTTCAACTTTTCACATTTCATGTGCAACACTTCTGAAAGATTCTGTTGCAACGAAACGTTTCTGAAATCTATCACGTGCAGTAAATTAAAAAATTGAACTTCTTAAATTTTGTTAAATTCAGCAAATTTTTTGCTTGAGTATATTAATATATATGCAAACAGAAAATTTGTTTTATTGCTGACTGGCTGAGCAAAATATTTTAAGTCCATTCTCGGCGTATTGCTTTTGCTGAGTGGACGAGCGACGTGTGCTAAGCAGTTGGAGTATACTTTAAAGTTAAGTATACTTTAGATTTAAAGTACTTCAGAAATAATTTTAAATTAATTATATTCATAGGATTATGATCACCAATATTTTAGAAAGATTTTAGAAAACTTTCAGCAATATTTTTGCAAGATTTTAAAAACGGACATTTTGATGTCCTAGAGACATCGTTGTAGAGATATTTCAGGAATCTTTCTGTAACGTTTCATTTTTTCAGGTGAAATATTTATGAAAGATTTTGGTGTTGTATGGGTTGGCGTGGCTCTCATTGTCCTTTATATTCCTTTTTATTAGAATCTTATTTATCGGAGCCTGATATTGAGTTTTTAAAATTAAAAGTACGCTACGTTCATCTTCTAATTTTATTTCTCACTTAAAAAGAACACAACAGTTGATATGCCTTCCTTTCGCAAAATGTTTGATGATCTCTTATTATCAAAAAGAGGAAATGTCTCTATTAACCTGTTGCCAAGGATTTATAATCGCCGCGCCACACGACACATACAGAGCGCGCTAGTAGAGCGCTGCAGGCGCAACTTCAGAACACACACACACACCCGGCACTCACGCACCTTCTTAACAGGCATCACATCCTGTATCATTACGTTCTTACTGTGTAATTGAAATATATATTATATTGTGTAATTCTGGTCTCATTCATTCACGAGCTAAGGGACACAACAGTGGCGACGAGGATATATATTTATTTTTTTTTATTCTATCATCCACGTCTTCTGACATCACATCGTATTCGCTCTCAACGACAAGATGTCGAACATCGCGGAAGTTCTTCAGGCCTTCCTTCATCAACAGCAAGCACAATCAGCGGCCCAGCAAGAATTCTTCCTCAAACAGCAACATGCGTTTGCCGAAAGACTTACAGCCGTCCTTGCATCAACATCTCATACAGAAATGAAGATGGAATCGCTCGCAAACGGTATTTCAGAATTCAATTACGATGCGGAAAGCGGATTAACATTCGATGCCTGGTACACTCGTTACGAAGGGCTTTTCAACATCGATGCTAAGAATCTCGATGATGCCGCCAAAGTGAGGTTATTGCTACGCAAGCTAAGTACAATATGCCACAAACAATACGTTGATTACATTCTTCCTCGCGAGCCTAAAGATTTCTCATTCATAGATACAGTCTCTCGACTCAAACAAATGTTCGGCAAAAAAATCTCCCTATTCAACCAAAGATATAATTGCATGAACACAACCAAGTCTTCTCAGGAAGATTTTGTAGCTTATGCGGCACGAGTCAATAAGAAATGCGAGGAATTTCAAATTTCACAAATTAAAGCAGATCAATTTAAATGCCTAATTTTTGTCTGTGGAATGCGTTCTCCTGCTGACGCTGAGATCCGTACTAAACTTCTTAACCTCATAGATTCAAAGTCAGACTCAATCACAATCGAGGATCTCACAACTCAATGTCAGCGCCTTATAAATCTCAAAACTGACACGTCTTTAATACAAAACTCAAAAGCGGGAACTGTTGCAGCTATCAAAAATCAGCCCCAACAAAACAAGACAGGGAAGTTCAACAAAAAAGGGAAGAAGGGTCAACCACATCAAACTCAAGCACGCAAGAATCAGTCAATAGATTCAAATCAGACTCCTTCAACACCTTGTTGGTTTTGCGGCTCACTTCACTATTCAAAAGATTGCACTTACAAAAATCACAAGTGCCAAAAATGTAACAATATTGGTCACAAGGACGGATATTGCCATTCCGGCAAGAAATCAACCGCAAATTCTGTAACGAAGAAACCACAGCAACCACAGGCAAACCTTATTTCCGTAGTCAACCAGGTCAACACAGAGCCATTGCGGAAATACGTCAACGTAGAGATCAATTCTCAACCAGTGAAGCTCCAACTCGATACGGGCTCAGATATTACCATTATTTCCCAAGATACGTGGCATTCTCTTGGTCAGCCACCAGCTCAGGTATCTAAACACATTGCACGAGACGCTTCAGGTAATACCTTAAAAATTTTACATGAAATTGACTGCACGGTTTCTTTGAACAAACAAACTGAACAATTACGTTGTTTTATCACTTCCAACCCTGATCTAAATATCATTGGACTGGATTGGTTAAATAAATTCAATCTCTGGAACTGCTCATTCAACAACTTCTGCAATCACATTGCACATTCTCCTAGCGATACAAATAATTTGTTCATCAAATCTCTCAAGCAGAAGTTCCCTGAGATTTTCAAAACAGAGATGGGTCGATGCACAAAAACTAAAGTACAGTTTTATCTAAAGCCAGACGCTAGACCTGTTTTCCGTGCAAAGAGACCGGTCGCATACTCAATTCTACCGCTTGTCGACGCAGAACTAACACGTCTAGAACTAGCAGGTATTATTTCTCCAGTCAGTTACTCAGATTGGGCTGCGCCCATTGTTGTAGTCCGTAAAAAGAGTGGCGAAATACGCATCTGTGCTGATTTCTCTACAGGATTAAATAATTCCTTACAACCTAATCGGCATCCACTTCCACTTCCAGATGAAATTTTTGCCCAACTTGCAGGTTGTCGTTATTTCAGTCATATCGACCTTTCAAATGCCTTCTTACAAGTTGAAGTTGATGAACAATCACGACACCTTTTAACTATTAACACACATAAAGGACTCTTTGTCTATAACCGCCTACCCTTTGGTATCACTACCGCTCCAGGTGAATTTCAAGCCATTATCGATTCCATGACTGCAGGCCTTAAAAATGTCTTTGCTTATATCGATGATTTGGTCGTAGGGGGGGCAACTGAGCAAGAACATAATCAAAATTTATTTAAATTATTCGAACGCATCCAGTCCTACGGATTCCGTATCCGCCTTGAGAAATGCTCATTTTTCACGCAACAGATCAAATATTTGGGCTACATTATAGATGGTCAAGGCTTACGCCCGGATTCCCAAAAAGTTGCTGCCATAATTGACATGCCAATTCCTTCAAATCAATCAATGGTACGCTCATTCTTGGGTGCTGTCAATTATTACGGTCGGTTTATTCCGCAGATGCATTCTCTCAGACGGCCCCTCGACCAACTCCTTAAACAAAATTCACCTTGGAACTGGACTCGTCAATGTCAAGAGTCATTCGAGCAATTCAAACGGATTTTGCAATCCAACCTTTTGCTCACACATTATAATCCCAAGTACGAGATTATAGTTGCAGCTGACGCTTCAAACGATGGCATTGGCGCCTGCATTTTACACAAATTTCCAGATCACACAATTAAAGCCATTCGCCATGCTGCCCGCTCCCTTACAGAAACCGAAAAACGGTACAGCCAAATCGAAAAAGAAGGACTGGCTTTAATTTTTGCCGTTACTAAGTTTCATAAAATGATTTTCGGTAGACGATTTACTCTTCAAACAGACCATAAGCCGCTTCTCACTATTTTTGCTCTCAAAAAAGGCATCCCAGTTCATACAGCCAACCGACTTCAGCATTGGGCCCTCCAACTACTTGCGTACGACTTTCAGATTCAATACGTCAAAACATCTGAATTTGGCCATGCAGATATCTTATCCAGGTTAATCAATCAACAACACAAACCTGAAGAAGACACTGTTATCGCTTCAATTCAATTGGAAGAAGATATTACTGCTATCCTTCAAGATTCAATGCAGAAATTACCTATTACTTTCAGACATATTCAGAAAGCAACCAAGGCAGACTCTACCTTACAACAAGTAATCCAGTATACATTATCTAGTTGGCCACCATCCTTGGACGACCCTCAGCTTAAATCATTTTATCGTCGTCGAGAAGCCTTGTCAGTGACTCAAGATTGTTTAATGCTGCAAGATCGCGTTGTCATTCCTACACGTTATCAAAGTCAAATCCTTAAACAATTACACAAAGGTCATCCAGGAATACAGCGCATGAAGGCCATCGCTCGCTCACATGTATATTGGCCAGCAATGGACCTTCAAATAGAAAACATTGTCAAAACATGCAATAATTGCGCTTCAGCAGCGAGAACTCCAGTCAAAGTCCCTCTAGCAAGTTGGCCTTCTCCAACAAAACCTTGGGAAAGACTTCACATAGATTACGCTGGCCCCATCAACGGAGAATATTACTTCTTACTGGTGGATTCTTACTCCAAATGGCCGGAGATCTATCCAACCACATCTATCACAGCTTCAAAAACTGTTGAAATTCTTGCAGAAATTCTCGCTCGCTTTGGAATTCCAGATACCATTGTCTCAGACAATGGTACACAGTTTACATCTGAAATTTTCCAATCCTTCTGTACTTCCAACGGCATTACACACCTTCGTTCTCCTCCGTTTCATCCAAGCTCAAACGGACAAGCAGAACGTTTTGTAGACACCTTTAAACGAGGTATACAAAAACTCAAGGCGGAGGAAAATATTCGGAAATACTTGCCCGTTTTCCTTCAACATTATCGGTCAACTCCAAACTCCAATGTTCCAAATAAGTTATCTCCAGCAGAAGCACTCCTGGGTAAGCCACTCAAAACGGTATTGGATCTACTCAAACCTCCACAAGCAAGTTCTTATCACAAGGACGAAAATAAGATCAAACAAGAACAACAGTACAATCAAAAACATGGTGTCAAGGCAAAACAATTTGAACCAGATGATTTAGTATATGTCAAAATATACAACAATAACAAATGGCAGTGGACTTCCGGGAAAATCATCGAACGCAGTGGTCAAGTATTATACAACGTACTTTTGGACACACAGGATCGATTAGTTAGATCACACGCAAATCAGCTGAGACTCAGAATCTCAAGCGAAGCTGAACAATGCGATCAGCAACTACCGTCAGATATCCTTCTAGACACCTTTGACATTTCAACCACAGGTGATCAACCACTTGGCGCGGAACCATCAAATACTCCTTCCACATCTACATCAGAAGATCACCCAGAAGCAGACAATCAGTCCGTTGACGCTCCAAGTCACACCGAAAATCCTCAACCAAGGACAGTACAGCCGAGGCGCTCCACCCGAAGAAGAATAGTTCCTTATCGATTCAAGGACTTCGTCCAACACTGAAAAGGGGAGATGTTGCCAAGGATTTATAATCGCCGCGCCACACGACACATACAGAGCGCGCTAGTAGAGCGCTGCAGGCGCAACTTCAGAACACACACACACACCCGGCACTCACGCACCTTCTTAACAGGCATCACATCCTGTATCATTACGTTCTTACTGTGTAATTGAAATATATATTATATTGTGTAATTCTGGTCTCATTCATTCACGAGCTAAGGGACACAACATAACCATTTGACGAGACGTACTTTAGGAAGAAAAATAGCGAAACAACATTGCCAAAATATGAAAGGATTACAACGCATATTAAATAAAGAAGTTGACTACGTTTGTACCACAGCTGACATCTGGACAAGTAGTACTCGTCGATTTTTAGGAATTACTGTCCACTGGATCGATTCCAAAAGTTTAATTAGAAAATCAGCAGCAATTGCTTGCCGTCATTTTCAGGAACCCATTCTTATGATCGATTAGCACAATTGATGCATGAAATTCATACATCTTTTGGATTAAATACCAACAAAATTGTTGCTACTATTACTGATAACGGAACAAATTTTGTAAAAGCTTTTCGTGACTTTGGTATTCAATCATCTCTAAATTTATTTAACGAAAGTACACTTGATCATTTCGACAATGATGATAGTGATAATGAAAGTGTTTCTGATGAAGAAATAATTGAACATGAATTATTAAATAATATTCCGGCGATACCAATAGATTTTACTGATCTTCAATTAAATGCAATGTTATCAGTACATTATCGATGTGCAAGTCACACGTTAAATTTAATTGCGACTACAGATGTTACAAATTGCATAAAAAGTACGAGAACACTAGCTGCACGGCACAATGAAACCATTACTCGATGTGAAGTATTGTGGAAACAATTACGTTCTCCAAAAAAAAGAGAAATTTTAATACAACATCTAGGAAAAGCACTAATAAAACCAATTTTCACTAGATGGAATTCATTTATATATATATTCTATTCTCTAGAACAAATATTTTTCTTAAGAGAAAAAATATTAGAGACTAATGAACAGCTTAAAATTTCTAATCCCCTAAAAGATACAGATTTTCAATATATCGAGGAATATCTCATATGTTTGCGACCAGTTGCAGAAACTATTGATAAACTACAAGGAGAAACACAATGTTCATACGGATATCTACTTCCATGCTTAGTTTCTCTGCGTCAAAAATTAAGGCGCATTAGCAATGACAGTAATTTGGTCTGTTGTCAACCAATAGCAGAAGGTTTATTAAGCAGCATTGAAAGAAGGTTTACCGATTTTTTCAATATTCAAGGTAACGGATGTTTCGCAGCAATTGCAGCCATTGTACATCCAAAATTCAAAACACAGTGGATTGGATGCTTGAGTGATACTGCTCAATCAGAAGCTTATAAAGCTGTGATGCATGCTGCCCGAATTGAAAGTAGAATTCAACCAATTACTGCTTCCAATCAAAATTTAAATGATGATTTTTTTGACTTTGGAGATGAACGAAATAATTCCGTTTCATCATTAGAAACATTTGAAAACTCTGATGCTGAAATGGAAGTACGAAGATACATATACGAGCCATGTACTGAAAATATATTTGCAATTAACGCATATCCAATTGTAAAGAAAGTATTTTTCAAATATAATACGCCGATACCTTCTTCTGCTCCAGTGGAACGATTATTCTCATATGCAACAATGCATAATTTGCCACGCTACAATAGACTAACGGATGAAAACTTCGAAAGACGAGTTTTAACAGCAAGCAACATAAAACAAAAATGGTAACACACGCGCGCGCATACACACACACACACACACACACACACACACACACACGCACATACACATGTAATAAATATATTATATTAAAAATTTTAAAAACTATGTTAACCGATAACATTTTTTTCAAATGCTCCTTTGCATTCTTGAGTTATCAGTAAAATAACTTTAAATTATTATTATATATATCGTCAGTTAATGCTAAGGCAGTTATTTGTTACGAACAAAATTAGAAATTAATCTTTATTCGTTATTCAGAATTTATAGAATAAAAATAATAATAATTTCAGTCGTTTATTTTGTTATTCAAAGAGAATTGAATAGAAAAATAAATTTTTGTTCCTTATTCAAGATGTATTAAATAAATGTAGGGGCCCAATACCGACGGACCCGATACCGACCGGCAATAGTAGAGAGTAGGAGGTAGGGGGCGAGTCCGGCGATAGCGGACACGACGAGTGTAGCTGAGTGAGAATAAAGACTGTGACTTTGTCAAGGAAGGTGTGTGTTTTGATTGCGACTGCCTACCCTCGGCTATTAGAGAGCCCCTACAAATATCAGAAGTGAGATACGCGCGGTTGAAAATCCCCTCGAAAGTGTCGAAAAAGGAAAGAGCGGATACCACCGCCGCGCGAAGATCGCCATTGTTGTGTGAGGAAATGACACGTGTTGCGAATGGTGATGAGACGAACAGTCGAAAATAAAGTAAGCAGTTCGTAGTTTAAGATTTGTGCCTTTTCACACGTTGCTAAGTGCAAGTGAAGGGATAGTCTCGCTCTGCTGTGTGCGAGCGTGATATCGTTCGGCTGTGTGCGGACGAGAGAGAGAGAAAGAGAGAGAACACGTAGCTCGGCTGTGTGCGAGCGAGAGAACTACATCGCTCTGCTGTGCGAGCGTGATATCGTTCGGCTGTGTGCGAGCGAGAGAACTACATCGCTCTGCTGTGTGCAAGCGTGATATCGTTCGGCTGTGTGCGAGCGAGAGAACTACATCGCTCTGCTGTGTGCGAGCGTGATATCGTTCGGCTGTGTGCGAGAGAGAGAACTACATCGCTCTGCTGTGTGCAAGCGAGAGGGCAACGTCGCTCCACTGTGAAGGAACAAGAAAACAGACTGTCGAGTCACAAATAATACTATTTCGTTCCAGTGCAATTATGGACGCGAATACGCTAACGGTGGTTCAAATAAAATGGGCCTTAAAACAAAAAGGATTATCGACTTATGGAAGAAAGGCTGAATTAATTCAGAAAATGCATACCGCCGATCCAACGGGAGAGTGGATTACGGAAGCAAGGCAGTACGGGACGACGGACGAAGAAACTGAAGAAGCGTTCGCGTTGGCCAATAACGGTGGTACAGAAGAAGACACACGTGATAGACGTCAGTCGGCGGAATCAGAATATCGAGAGGCCGAGCTAATAAGTCGAGAAAGAGAGTTATGGAGAAGAGAAGTGGAGTTGTTGAGGCGTGAAAACGAATTGCTGAGAGCGTCACCAAGTAATAGTGCAGCGGCAGTGTCAACGGCATCTCGGGCCACCACTAGTATTAAAAGCATTAGTGAACTGGTGGGCGAGTACAAAGGGACGGAAGAAGATTTTGAGAGATGGAGGACGCAAATCAATCTGCTGCGTGCAACTTATGAGTTAGACGAAAACGCTTCAAAAATTCTGATCGGATCTAAGTTAAGAGGCAAGGCACTGGAATGGTACCATTCACGAGCTGACCACCTTGCAATGGGAGTGGACGAGTTGTTGAAAGAGATGCAATCCATGTTTGAGAGGCCAATGGGACGTCTGGAGCTGAGGAAGAAATTTGAAGCGCGGGAATGGCAGAAAAACGAGCTATTCAGTGAATATTGTCATCATAAGGTAATCTTAGGAAACAGAGTGCCCATAGCAAAGGAAGAAATGATTGATTACCTTATCAACGGAATTCCATCCGAAACATTACGAAATCAGGCTAAAATGCAGTTGTTCTCGTCAGTGCAAGATGTCATGCAAGCATTTAGCAAAATCACGCTAAAATCAGAACAAGCAACAACCGGTCGAGATATAACTACTCACAGAGGGGGTACCCGGAAACAAGGGAGCGAACAGTTCACACGAGAAAACAAAGAGGGAGCAGCAACTACAAAAACTCCCAGAATTAACAACAGGAGTGCCATAAAATGTTACGAATGCAAAGAAATGGGCCATTACGCTAAGGATTGCCCATCAAAGACAACCGAAAATCAAAAAGAAGTAAAGGAGAAAAAACCAAAGCCAACACGCAAACCGATCGAACTGGTAGAGGAAGAACAGAGCTGTGAAGATTCATCAGAAGAGAGCCAGACTGAACAAGAGGACATTGGGTTTGTCGACCTAACCGAAGAAACAAGAGATGAATTTCAAAGCATAGCTGAAATAACTATCAATGGTAACCCACAATTTTCGGGTATGGCGCGAATAGATACTGGTTGTCCAGTCAGTCTCATTAAAGATTGTTGCGTAGACCGTAAGTTAATTAAAAAAGCTGGATGAGAATGGAATCGATATAACGGTATTAATAAGTCAAAATTGAGAGTATTAGGAACAGTAGAAGTCAATCTAGTTTTGGAGGGGGATAGTTGTAAAACTACTCTTGGCGTGGTATCAAACGATACAATGTCAGTGCCATTATTGATAGGGAGAAATGTACTTAGAATGTTAGGATACAGTAAAAATCACTAAAAATCTTCATTACGATAAAGCGATTACCGAAATATTTAATATAAGCACAACGCAATACAATCTAGTCGAGTGTATTCAGATTAATTCGAACGCTTCAGAAAATGATGTAGAAAGGTTTAAAACAATATTTCACGATTTTTATGTTTCGCCTATCCGTCCTGAAAAACCAAAGACACACGCGGAAGCTAACATATTATTAAAAAGTAATCATCCGGTTCGATTCGGGCCGAGACGACTTTGTTATGCAGACAAGGAGAAAGTTCGCGAAATTTTAGATACATTGTTAGAGAGGGAAATTATCCGACCAAGCACGTCTGAGTTTGCTTCTCCTATTGTACTAACCCGTAAGAAAAATGGTGAAATACGTATGTGTGTTGATTATCGAGCATTGAATAAAGTGATGGTGCGAGATAATTACCCTCTCCCTGTAATCGAAGACCAATTAGAAATGGTAAGAGACAAGTATTTTTTCAGCAGGCTTGACCTAAAAGATGGATTCTACCATGTTAAAATGGCCGACGAAGCAATTAAATACACCTCATTCGTGACTCCTATGGGGCAATTTGAGTTTTTAAGGATGCCCTTTGGGTTGAAAATAGGACCTCAACGATTCCAAAGATTTGTTAATGAAGCATTAAGTAAGGTCGCCAAGACGGGTAATGTTATTATGTACATGGATGACATTCTTGTAGCTACTAAGACTATTGATCAGCATTTAATTACACTGAAAGAGGTATTTAAAGTGTTAGTTCAAAATAAGCTTAAGTTACGATTAGACAAGTGCTCCTTTTTATTTACCGAAATTGAATATTTAGGATATCAAATCACGGGAAAGGGAATACAACCGACCAATAGCGGAATTGTCGCCGTCCAAACCTTCCCTGAGCCTACAACGATAAAGGGAGTGCAAAGTTTTATAGGTCTAGCATCTTACTTTCGTAAATTTATTGAAAAGTTTGCTATCATAGCAAAGCCGTTATATAATCTATTGAAAAAGAACACTGTTTTTACATTCGGAAAAACGGAAAGGAGCGCTTTTGAAACATTAAAAAACAAGCTAGTCGAAGCCCCAACGTTAGCCATATATAACCCTAAAGCGTACACTGAGCTTCACTGCGATGCAAGTTCCCATGGATTTGGAGCAATCCTGTTTCAAAGACAAATTAATCAAATGTTGCACCCTGTTTTTTATTTTAGCAAACGTACGACTGAACCGGAGTCAAGATATCATAGCTTCGAGCTCGAGACTCTAGCGATTGTCTATGCATTACGACGCTTTCGTGTTTACTTACAGGGAATTCCCTTCACAATTGTTTCTGATTGCAGCGCAGTGACGCGGACACTCGAAAAAAGGGATATCAATGCACAAATTGTACGATGGAGTCTCGAGCTACAAGGCTTTGATTATGAGGTTAAGCACAGAAAAAATTTACAAATGAAGCATGTTGATGCTCTAAGTCGGTCGTTCGGAATTCTAGTCGTCGAAGACAATCCATTTGAGTGGAACCTGATGATCGTACAAAGCAAAGATCCTAAGATTAAAATCAGAAAAGTTAGAGAAAAGTAACGACCCTCAATATGAATTGCGAGAGGGATTAGTGTATAAGAAACAAGGCGATCAATTATTGTTTGTAGTACCTGAAAAAATGGGACCACATGTTCTTTACCGGTATCACAATGAAATGGGCCATTGCGGACTCGGTAAAATGCTTGAAGCACTAAAAGGAACATACTGGTTCCCTAATCGTCGACAGAAATGTGAGGAACACATCAGAAATTGTCTAAAATGCATTTCCTTTTCGCCAGGAAGCGGAAAAATAGAAGGGTTATTACACCCTATTCCCAAAGGCCATATTCCTTTTGAAATGATTCATGTGGATCACTTTGGACCAGTGGATAAACAAGTTGCTTATAAGAAATATGTGTTGGTAGTCATAGATGCCTTTTCAAAATTTGTGCAATTATATGCAACAAAAACTACCAACACCAGCGAAGCAATTAATCATTTAACTACATTCTTTCGATGTTATAGTACGCCAAAAATACTTGTTTCGGACCGCGGTAGCTCCTTCACTTCTGTCGAATTTGAAAAATTTCTTAAAGATCGCGACGTTAAACACGTTAAAGTAGCCACAGGCTCACCACAAGCGAACGGTCAGGTTGAACGAATCAATCGCATGCTTACCCCGATGATTGCTAAAATGAGTGACCAAACAAGTGGAAAACAATGGTATAAAGTACTAAGCGAAATAGAATATGCTATTAATAACACGATCAATACTTCAACAGGGCAAAGTCCAAGCCAACTAGTTTTTGGTATAAATCAACGGGGATCATGCATTGATTATGTTCAAGAATTTGTAAACAATAATATTAATCAGTCTACTCGTGATCTCGATCAAATGCGGGAGAAAGCAAAACATAACTTAGAAAGGACTCAACAAACTCAAAAAACTTATTATGATAATAAGCATAAAAAACCGAAATGCTATCAGATAGGCGACATGGTTATGATAAAAAATTTTGATAGTACTCCAGGCGCATCAAAGAAGCTTATACCACGATTCCGCGGCCCCTATGAGGTACAAAAAATACTCGGAAATGATAGGTATCTAGTAGCAGATTGTGAGGGATTTCAAAATTCCCAAAAACAATACAGTGGCATATGGGCAGCTAGTAACATGCGTCCTTGGCTAAAATCCAGAACAATAAAATAACTATGTAATGCGTTTATGATAAGCAACAAACAAGTTTGTTTTTTTTTCTCTTTTCATAAGGCTATAGTGTTTTAGTTAGTATTTTAGCTCTAAATAAGTTTTCTTTTATGTTATTGTTGCGCTCGCGCACGCTTCACGCATACTCGCGCACTCACTCCGCGGCACCCTCGCGGAAAGAACCAACTCAGGACTAGGAATAGCAAAGGGATTTATTATAACTCCGTAAAATACAATCGTAGCAGAAAGACAGCTCGTTCTCCAAGACAACAACAACCAGGCAACGCGTAAACAGGCGTCGCCAGGGGGAAGAGATTCATTCCTCGGTACGCAACTTCATTGCGTACCGGGTGACGGACGCGGGCGCAACACTGCCCCCCTTCTTCCAGATTGTCGTCCCGACAATCCAAGAGGGGCAGAAGAAGATCCTCTTCTCCCATCCGGCTCCAGGGCGGTGCTACCATCCTACACGGACTCCGGGTAGTCCCCCAACCGACTTCCAGGAAAACACGGCCTAGCTTCTCCCAACCGGCTCCAGGGAGGCTCAACCCTCCTCTCGGGTATCGAGTTGGCCCCCAACCGGTTCCAGGGAGAGACCGCGGGGCCCTCTTCAGCCTCGCCCTTGACACTCTTGAGGCTTGAATCTTCCCGACTCTTCCGGACGCCGTCCTTGGTTCTTGTCCCGATGTCGAATCTTGAATCTTGATGTTCTTCAGACAAGGGGGGTGAAAACGCCCTGTGGCACCATCGTCCCGCAGGACTCCCCAAGTCCCTGCCTCGGCATTCGCCCTAAGGCCCACGGGAAAACCACAGGACAAAAACCGTGGGCGAGGCAGTCTTCTTGACAAACAGAGAACTCATCCCAGGAAAAGAAAGCCCCAGGCTCCGGGGGCGTCCGCTCGGCTCCGCCGGTCATCCTCCAGCCCCGAGCCACGCGCCACTCTTTTCCTAAGGAAAACGCAACACGCAGTAACTCGTAACAAAAAAAAACTTAACTCTAAAAAAAAACAAACGGTAGATTCCCTACGGGTTCCGACTCCCCCTCCTAAACTCCTCAAAACCGCCTTTCGCATCCCTGTTCCCTCCGTCTGAAGGGGTCTTGCCGGCTCCCGCCTCCGACGAGCTTTTCTCCCCCGTGCCCGTATTCGGCTTGCGAGAGTAAAGATTTCCCCCCTCGCGGCCCTCTCCTAAAATTTCCCTCACGGCTTTCGCCCTCTCGATAGCCGCCTTTAGGGAGGAGACCCCCTCCAGCTGGAGCGTTCTCCTTATGAAATCGTTGGAGAGCGCGGAGATGAACTGCGCGCAGGCAATTTTCTCGCGAACATCGAAGGGGCACTCGGGATAGGCGTAGCGGGCAAGCTTCTCGAGCTCTGCCCCGAGCGCGGCGAAATCCCCCCCGAATCTCTGCCTCCGGTTCGCAAACTGGGTGTAGCTGCTTTGAACCGAGTGCGTTTCCCCGAAACGCAACTCCAGCTTCGATTTAAGCTCCTCAAACTTTAAGCCGTCTGGATCCTGGACGGTCTCCAGGACGGAGCGCGCCTTCCCCCGCAAGCACGAAGCGAGAGCGACTGCCTTAAAGGAATCGCCCCAACGATTCGCTCGCGCAACCAAATCAAATTGAAGAAGGAACTCCCTCAGCGGAACCGAGCCATTAAAGGTATCGGGCCTGAGTTTCGTCGCGAACTCGGAACTCTCGCACACGCCGGAACGTGCCTCAAATCCGCGCGCCCCGCGTCAACGCTCCCGCAGACCGGAACGCGCCCCACGACTCCGCCCTCGCCGACCGAAACGCGCCCCGAATCCGTTCGCCCCGCGTCTCCGCTTTCGCGCAAGTTCGCATCACAGTTAACGGAAAGGCTTAGCTGATTCGTGCGGAGGATCCGCAGTTCCTCGCCGTGCTGCCGCAGCTGCTCCGCGAGTTCCTTTTCCCTGCGCGCCTGCTCCTCCCGCATCGAGCGCATCTCCGCGAGCATCTCCTGGATGGTCGCCGTCTCGGAAGAGGTCCCTGGAGCGGCCTCCCTGGCTCTCCCCCTCGTCAGGACGGGCGCAGTCGCCTCTGTAGACATCCCGCTGCGTCGGAGAACGAAGGCGCGTTCGTCAGCAAAAACGTCCTCACACGTCCGATCCCGGACGAGCCCCCAAAATGTTGCGCTCGCGCATGCTTCACGCACACTCGCACACTCACTCCGCGGCACCCTCGCGGAAAGAACCAACTCAGGACTAGGAATAGCAAAGGGATTTATTATAACTCCGTAAAATACAATCGTAGCAGAAAGACAGCTCGTTCTCCAAGACAACAACAACCAGGCAACGCGTAAACAGGCGTCGCCAGGGGGAAGAGATTCATTGCGTACCGGGTGACGGACGCGGGCGCAACACTATAAATCGAAAAGTACAAAGAACGATTTAATTAGTTTAAGTTAACACACCATAATATATTATACATTTTTGGTAATATATGGGTTTGAGGGACCAAACCCCTGTCAGGCTGGCCGAGTTGTAGGGGCCCAATACCGACGGACCCGATACCGACCAGCAATAGTAGAGAGTAGGAGGTAGGGGGCGAGTCCGGCGATAGCGGACACGACGAGTGTAGCTGAGTGAGAATAAAGACTGTGACTTTGTCAAGGAAGGTGTGTGTTTTGATTGCGACTGCCTACCCTCGGCTATTAGAGAGCCCCTACATAAAGGATAAGTGCTTATTCATTATTTCATAGAATGACTAAATAACTTTTAAATTTTTATTCGTCATTTTCAAGTAGCTGAATAATGATTAAATTTTAATTCATTATTTACAAGTGATTGAATAACGAATAAATTTTTATTCATTATTTACAAGCCACTGAATAACGAATAAATTTTTATTCATTATTTACGAGAGGCTGAATAACGAATAAATTTTTATTCATTATTTATAAGAAGCCGAATAACGAATAAATTTTTATTCATCATTCACAAGTGGTTGAATAACAAATAAATTTTTATTCATTATTTACGAGAGGCTGAATAACGAATAAATTTTTATTCATTATTTATAAGAGGCCGAATAACGAATAAATTTTTATTCATCATTCACAAGTGGTTGAATAACGAATAAATTTTTATTCATTATTTACGAGAGGCTGAATAACGAATAAATTTTTATTCGTCATTTATAAGAGGCCGAATAATGAATAAATTTTTATTCATCAATCGTCAATCATTGAATGTCAATCATGCCCATCCCTGGTATGTATGTATGCATTGGTTAAACGTGCGAAAATGCGTGCGAACGTGCGTGCGTGCGTGCGTGCGCGCGCGTGCTTGTGTCTGCGTGCCTGTGTGTGTGCGTGTGTGTGCGCGCGCGTGAAAACAAAACAGAAAAAAAAAAAAAACAAAAAACAACAGAAAAAACAATGAAAACAAAACAGAAACCAAAAAACAAAAACAAACAAACAGATGAAAACAATACAGATTCCCTGAACTTTTCTACGGAGTGAACATTGATGAGATACGCTCAATGAAAGATGTTCACTCCGTAGAAAAGTTGTATTTTACAAAAAGTGTTATTCATTTTGTAACATTTTGTTTAAAACGCTATAACTTTGTAACAGTGGATTTCTGTGCTGCGGATAGCCGCGGTTATCCAGTGTTCGGGCGGTGGGATCGAAGGCTGAGTGAATAGGCGTTTGTTTCTATCTTACAACTAGGCTTTATTATATGACTAACTTATACACTAACTTATTTCTAATATATACAAAATCCGGTACTGCCGGCTTTAGGATTCGCTGTTGGCGCTGGTGCGCGTGAATGCGGCTTAATGCCGTTGTGTGAGTTCGACTTGGTCCGTCGGAGTTCGGCGGTCGGACCTTGCGGATTGTGATCGGGTGAGATCGGCGGACCCCGCGGTATTTCGGTGGCGCGACGCTGATCGCGGAGATCGGGCGGAATCGGCGGGTCTCGCGGTATTTCGGCGGCGCGGCTCCGGCTACGGAGATCGGGCGGAATCGGCGGATTCCGTCTTGTGTCGGCGATGCGGTTACGGATTAATTCGCACGGCGAATTAAAGGGATGATTCGGAAAGGTGGAGGCCTCTCATCACGAGGCGGGGGTTGCCGCTCAACTCGCGGTATGCCACTCAGCACGTGGGCTTCGGAGGTAGCTACTCAGCTCGTAGCTGGTTCAGTATGAAGGCGGGTAGTTGTCGCTCACCGCGCGACTCTCGACGATGCTCAGCTCGCACCCTGGAGGATTTGCTCGCTCAGCACGCAAGCGGATAGGATCCGGAGAATACGTTCCGGAGGATAGACCAGCTCAGCACGCTGGTCGGAAGGAACATGCTTAATACCGCAAATCCTGCGTTATTTATACCCGCAGGTCGGTGACAGGCGGGTTGGTGCGGCGCGGAAATAATTGTTTATGTCGGGGGTGACAGGACGCGTTTGTTAACGGAACGCTTCGTTACAATTTTTTCAAAAAAAGTCGTAGAAAAATTTTTAAAATATGGATTTGTTTGGAAATGAATGAGCTTTAAAACGCATACGTTTTGATATTAATCAGTCAACTCTTCTGAGCCATGCAATAGTTAAAAAAAAATTCTTTTCCCCATTTTTCCATATCTACCTTCAATATCTGCCATTTTGTAAATTTTGTTGTAATTCAATTTTCGTTTGTTTGAATTTCAAGAGAAATGTTCAAGCTTTAATTTAAGCTTTTTTTCATCTGAATACGATGATTTTTCGATGAGTTGTCGCCATTGAAATATGTTAAAAAATTTTGTTAAAATTTATTGGCCTGTTTTTTTTGCGGGTGAGTGTAATTAAAATACCCATTGAGAAATGACCTATCGAGTCGACATCGAATTGATTGCAATTTACATCAATTTAATGTCGATTTGATGGTCATTTCTCACTGGGTATTGATTATATAATAATATTTTAATTATTAATCTAATTAAAAATTTTTCGATTTTTATCGGATTCGATTTACTTTAATTGCAAAAATTTCATTAATGCATTACAATTATTTTAATTCGAATTTGAATGGATTAATGAGATTTTTGCGATTGAAATGACACCAAACATGATATAACATACATACACACATATACATATATTAAAAAATGCATATACATACATGTTAAAGCAAAATAAGATAATTAATACTACAATAAGTTTTTGAAAATAAATATTATAACATTAAATATTATTATTGTATGTATGTATGTACTTGAAATAAACTTTTCTTTGTAAAAGTAAAATTATACTAAATGAAGTTTTTCCTTAAATCGTTAATAAGAATAAGATGAGTATCTGGCTTCGCAAATAAAACAAGTAATTTATTAATCAATCCGAGATAGAACTTGATAAAGGGAGATTTTTAGCGGATGCGACTCCCGCATAACCCATCGTATCGGGCGGCGAGTATGCATAAATGCATTTTCCTCCTCCTACGAAAAAAGTCTTTTCTTTTAAAAATATTAATTTAATAAGTATATATATGGGTAATAATAAGTATATATATATATATATATATAAGCATTTATAGTAATATTATATACATTTATTAGTATAATATATATAATTACTATGAATGCGTATGTACATACTTATATAAATTAATAACTTATAATAAATTAATATTCTTAAAAAGAAACATTTTTTTTCATAGGAAGAGGAAAATGCATTATTACCGCCCGGTGCGACGGGTATGCGGGAGTCTCATCCGCTAAAAACTTCTCTCTATCAAATTCTACTTCGGGTTAATTAATGAATTACTTGTTTTATTTGCAAAGCCAGATACTCATCTCAATGTTAATAACGATTTGAGGAAAAAACTTTATTTAGTATAATTTTGCTGTTAGAATAAAGAGAAGTTTATTTATACCATACAGACCCAGTGAGAAATGACCATCAAATCGATATCAAATTGACATCGAATCCATGCAATTTACATCAATTCGACGTCAATTCGATGTCCAGTCGATAAGTCTTTTCTCATTAGGGAGGCACCTGAAACAAAAATTTGTATATTATTTAAAAATTAAACTTTTTTAAGGAAAAAGGTTATTGCAAAAAAAACTTATATTTATCAAAAATATAATTTTAAACATAAAACGTAGAACGCATCATAAATATTTCAAATAATACAGAATTAAAAAATAGCTTTAATAAATTACATTTTATTTTGGTATTTGTATTGTCGTTAAGCATGACGTAAAGATTGCAATCACAGTTGAAACAATTGCATAAATCTTCGACTAATAGGTCTTATCACGGGGAGATCTATATAATGTAGGTTTCCTTTAACTGAAAGTATCAGTTATGTGTTTTGGATGTCTCTTTTTTTTATATTTGATTCAGGATGACATCCGTTATTGCAAGTGATTTAAATTATGTCCTACTTGAATTACATCTTGGCATTTTCGTGGACTTTATTTTATTTTAACTACAAATACCGTGCAATATTTTGTATGTTTATTGTGAAGGTACTTCCTTAAATTTATATTGCAGTTTGCATCTTATTATAATCATTGTAACAAGAAAATGCATGATTTAACAATTTCGTAGCATGACTGCATTATTTTTTTTATTTATTCCGTGATAGAACCTACTAGTCTAGATTTATGCAATTATTTCAACTGTGATTGCAATCTTCTATGAAATTGGAAAATTATGTTTCTTTTTCTCATTACTGGCTAGTAGTACTCGCTATAAAGTAACATGATTTACAAACATTTGTCACTCGATCCGTTAAGATATTATGGATGCAATATCATGATACAATATAGCAAGCATTTCTGTCCATAATGACGAAATGATAAGATGCAACAAACAAAGGATAAATTTAAGGAAGTATAATTACAATATAAAATTAATATTAAATTAAATATATATTAACAAGATAAAATTTAAATATAATTTAAATTTTATATTTATTATAAAACAATCCCGTTCGAACACTCGTGACAGCTCGCCAGATTCGGGATTCGAAGGGTCGATCGAAAGAATGTTAACGAGCGAGAATTTGAATAGAAAAGATAATTTATTGTGATAGACGACGTTATGTATAAGGCGCGGATCATGATAATATTTACAATGATGTGGATGAATACTATATTACAATGATTGTGCACGCAGTGATATGACGGTCGGCGATGACAGTGCAATGTGTCCACAGCGTGTGGACCGTGCGGTAGTGTCGGTGTCGCGTGGCGCGTGCAGTAGCGCGGTAAATCGGCAGTCGCGGCGCGATCACGCGGGAAGCGCGTGACTCGGTGTGACGCGGTATCGCGTATTGATGGCCGTCGGGGTTTAAAGGCCCGCGCGTTTCGGGATCCGATTGCCGTAAAAATGGCGAGTCCGCGGCCCGGTATTGGGTCTGTTCTTTTCAGCTGCACTGCTGAACTAGTGCAATAAGTTAGAGTGAAAAAATATATATATGTCTCATTCTAACTTATTGCACTAGTTCAGCAGTGCAGCTGAAAAGAACAGACTCATTGATACGCGTATGTCGCGGCGCGGAGATACGAATTTCGCGGGTCGTGACGGAAGGAGACGCTCAGGCCGAGAATGCTCGGCGGTAGTGGAGAACACTCCACTGCGCTCTGGTCGAGGTCTCGGCGGTCTCGCGGGAGAGGCACAGGTGACACGTGCTAATGCGGGAGTCGAGAGGCCTCGACGGAGGCAGAGTTTTACTCTTATTTATCAGTTCCTGTATATTCTTTTTTGTGCTTTTCTTACTTGTGCGCTTTGTGGGCATTCGTCGAACATATCTTTGTAAACGTAATTTTAACGTTTTTACTGTTTGGCGTAAACGCACGTTTTCTCTTCTTAGATATTCAATTATAATTTTTGAATTTTCTTCATCTTTTTTCTCTTCATTTTCATTTTCTTCTTTTTTTTCTCTTTATTTATTTCTTTATTTCTTATTTGTTGTTCCTTTCTTATATTGTGCGATATTTTTCCACAGATTGGCGGTTCCAAATGCATCCAATCCATAACATTTTCTTCTTCTGCTGACATATTAAAATGTAATCGCGGTGATTGGTATGTTCGTAATGGTGGCCATTGAAATGATTGCCCTGACATTTCATCATTTTCAATATTTGTGGATGTCGTTGGCCTTACCGAATTTTCATTATTTATTTCTTCTACAATAGGCGTGCTCTCTACTATAAAAGGCGTGCTCTCCATGTCTATATCTTCATTATTTTTAAGTCTAATATTTTTAACCTTTTGCGGCACGGTGGGATATAAAATATCCCACCTGAATTCGTATCATTTTTACAGTTTTTAAGTCAATTTTTACTCATTTTTTTCGGGTTTTTTTATAATTTCAATATCATATCATGTCAGAGAATCTATATTTATACGAAAATAATTAATACATGCAGTTCATTTGTTGATATAAGTAGTAAAGTTAGGCTGGTTCTAACCCAAATTGGAGTGGGGGTATGACGTCACAGGAGTGGGGGTATGACGTCACGGGGGGGTAATTAATCAATTAATCAATCAATTAAATTAATCAATCAATCAATTAAATTAATCAATCAATTAAATTAATCAACCAATCAATTAAATTAATCAAATCAAACAATCAATTAATAAAAAATCAATTTCTCCTTATAATAAAATAATCAATCAATTAATTTAAAAAAAATCAATTTTTCCTTATAATAAAATAATCAATCAAAAAATCAATTTTTCGATTTCTATAAAATAATCAATCAATATAAAAATAAATAAATAAATAAATAAATAAATAAAAACCCATAAATCACTCAGTTTTTATCCGGCGCCGGAAGATAAGATATTCTAGTGCGTCACACGATAATGTTTAAACATTGTCACAAATTTCTAAAATTTTTTCTTATCTTTTTTTGTTCAAGGGACAATAAGGTCCAAACAAAGATTTCTCTTTTATAACTCCATAAATTACTTGGTTTTTTATAAATTTCCGACGCCGGAAGATTAGATATTCTAGTGCGTCACCGGGTTACATGCAAACCTTTCCGTTTTTTTCCCCAAAAAAACATTAACGCGTTATTGGGTAGTTTTGAAAATTCCATCTCTTTAAATAATATTTAATCTTAAATTTATTTTTTAATAAATAATTATATTAACTTTTTATCAATTTTTTAAATCTAATTTATCTAAGGAAACATTGGATGAAATGGTATGGGGAAGAAATAGAATTAAAGTAATTTTACCATTATTCATTTATTATATGTATATGTTTTTTACATATTACTAAAAACTAAAGCCAATAGTTCACAATCAATGAGATGACGCTCATCGAAGACATCGCTAGTGCGTATCACATCTGATACATTCTTCTTATCCGTTACAGTGGATGCGATATTTTCGAATTGTACAAATTTTTTGTCGACTCTTTCGAGGATACTAGTCAACCGATCGAACATTAAATCGATGCATCGATCCAGGTTAAACATTGAGAATAACGTGGATTCGGTCATCGTCAAACACACGTCGGATGATTCGAGGCGCACAAGTTTATTGCCGTTAATTACACAGAATCGCACTGTTAATGGGCCAACGCTAATAGAATTTGAGGTATCCATGTAATGATTCCAAAGAAGATTTTGAATGTTCCCTCGTTGCTCGTAAAGTCCTTTCCACGTTTCGAGAGACATTATTAATTCGTTTCCACGATGATCTCCTATGGCAATCTCGATGTGACTCGGTGGTCCAACGTTGATGCCAATTTCCAAAAATTTATATCCCGTAGCAGTCAATGGGTATTTTCTGCCCAGTACACGAACCGTACGACGTGCGGGTAAAACGCTGTGGAAAAAATCATTAAAAAATATTTTAAATAGTTAAATTTCAAGAATTTTAAAAGATAAATGAAAATTTTTTAACAAAACTTACTTGACACGTTTCTTTTTAAATGGTTGAGTTTCGCCATCCTCGAGTGGCACGTAATAATTCATACGTGTGTTGTTGCTGCTTCCCTGAGGGGAGTACATTGTTGCTGCTACTGGTTACAAGAATCAAACTTTTCACACGAGCGGCTGATGCAACACTGAACGTGTACGATCGTGTTCTTCAGAGTCAATAAAAAATTACAAAGAGAGGGGATTATTCCCCTCCTAAATTTTTAAGCACCAATGTCAGCGTAGAAATTACGAGAACAAACGATATAATCTTAACCATACGCAAGCGGAAAAGGAATATGGGTGGATAGTGGAAGGGGAAAAAATTGACAACTATTTTTGATTAATAATATATTTATTTTTATAGTTAGACCATCACTTGGATGTACGTTTTTTTTCTTGTAAAGTACAATTGGTTACATGTATATTTTTATGGTCGGACCACCAATTGAATAGTTTAAATACATTTTGTAAAGCGCAGTTTGATACATGTTTCTGGCAACGCAGCGTATACATAATATTCAACTTATTCAAAGATTCAATGTCTTCATAATGCGCATCAATATTTTCGATATAGACTTCTTCTCTCGTGTCATCCAGTAACAGATCCCGCAGCCATTCTCGTTTTTCATGTCCCTTGACGTACACGATGGGTGATATCTCGTTCTCCGTCGCACCCATCACCGCCGTCGTAATCAAAGTTCTAGCCATGCCGTATGGAATCATTCCGTCCTCCCATTGTAATCCATGATGATTCGCCGTCAACCAGGATGCATGCTGTTTTTCCGCTTTGGTGAGAAGCCACCATGGTTCGGCGCTTCCAAAAATATAGTGAGAGAGAACGGATCCCTCTCTGAGAGCGGCAAACTCCTTCACGACAAAGTTTCTGCCGACGATAAAGCCTTGCAGATCCACAAACGTCGGTACGGACATGTTTTTTTTATTGTTGTTGAAAAAAGACTGCGGTCGATCTTAATGCATCGTACATTTTATATCAATGCTGTGGTATTCAGCTGATTTTGCGCACTACGTTGGTCAACGGGTTATACTGAACCACGCGATCGTGTATAATGAGACAGTACGCGGTGGTATTTGCCGGTACATTCTCTTTGCACTCAAATTCCAATCTCACATCCACGGTGGCACTCTTGACGGACTCGTTTTGTCGTGAGCAATCGATGACCACAAAAGGTCCTTTCTCTAGAAACGTAAGCACCGTACAAAACGTTTCATAGTGGGCACATCCGTAATAGGATTGACGAAAACGTGCATACATATCATAAAGCATAGCACATCTTTTTTTATCGAAATCTAAGTTCAGGTCATCGTATGGATAAAATTCAGAGTTCAAATAGAGTTTCACGTTGGTCAGTTTACAATCGTCGAATCGGCTCGTATCCTCGAACATGACGTTCTTTCGACCAGTCTGCAGCGCAAAAATAACGTATCGCGGTTTTTCAAGCTGACTCGTGGTTTTTACAGCCCACGAATGCTTGGTAGTGTTTTGCAACAGCGGGTACTCGTACAGG
This sequence comes from Crematogaster levior, assembly GCA_901521435.1. Classification (NCBI taxonomy): domain Eukaryota; kingdom Metazoa; phylum Arthropoda; class Insecta; order Hymenoptera; family Formicidae; genus Crematogaster; species Crematogaster levior. The sequence goes on along the minus strand of CABEGB010001273.1, from coordinate 109,676 downwards.
TCCCACGAACGAAAACCCATGTTGAGATATCGTCCGCTTTCCAAAGTACGCAGCATCGATAGCTTATTTATCTCCTTCAGCATAACGTGAGGCATTCGCCATTGTATCTTGAATATATCAATCACGGGCTCGAGCGCAGGATTTCCCACAACGCAATTGTTGTCGTTGCGTGCGCGTATTAAAATCAATTCGTGACGAGCGTTAATAACCACAGATTTGTAATCCTCGCAAAATCCCAATAGTGTGTTCAGTGGTACGCAAAAGTTGAAGTATCCATTCAATATGACTGATGAAATATTCCATCCAGCATTTTGCATAATCATTCCTTTGTCGTACGATAGCGATACATAGTTTTTGAGCGTGCTGGTAATTCCCACATTTCTGTTGCGATCAATTTCCACACCGTCAAGTTCGTATCGAATCTCATCGAACATGAATGCGACGCAATTATTTCCCAATGTCACATCAGATCCCTCGGCAGGTTTGTTTATCGTTAATTTTCCCTCGATGTATAGAAGACTTTCACATGGCAACGTGTACAGATCCTGTTGCTGTATGGGTATTCTTATCTCGTCGCTATGTCCGAACGTCGTGTTGGCAAACGGATTGTACGTGTGAGACTCGATCTTGACGATGCGATCGTCGAAGATTGGCTCGTCCCCGATGTTGAGGATGTCAGTCATTGTTCACGTCAGACGTTTCGCACCGCAAATCCCAAAGATTTTAAAAATTCAACGTTCGTTGCGTTGAGTTTCTTTTTCTTGATACAACCGCGTGACTGAATATTGTCAAACGTTGACGTCGCTATCGTTCTCTCAAAGTTGGTCTGCTTGTCTCTCACGCGCTCCGATCCGTTCAATACGAGCATCTCATGCGTCGCACGCGTTATCGCCGTTGTCGTCGTACGTGCAACCTGATGGTGATCTCTTCTCCTCGAAAGTCGAGCAATCGTCCGTCCTGATCGACGATGCGTATCGTTAAATCCGTAATGCTCCGTGTGACGATCGGCAGATAAATGATCTGCGTCGGCGTTTCCGATATCTTATATCCTGGTGGCACTCTCGGTGAAAATTCATGTATCGTGTGCACGGGTTTACTGTTGCAGTACGCGCCCGCGGTCACGTTACACTCAATGCGGATAATGTTCACGTTGATGATGTTAATCGGCATGTCCGATTCGTGCCACTGTCCCGGCTTCAGCACGCGGTACGATGAAAATCCCAGCAGCGGTCCAATGTTGTTAGGCTTGCTAAAGTTTATTTTGTAGGCGCATTTAATCTCGCTTTTCATCGTACTGTAATTAGCGCGGAGCACTATCGGATATTCTTCATCTTCATCGTCGACGGGTCGCGGACGTTTTCGCGAAATTGCACGCCTCAAAAAATCATTTATGGCTTGCAGTTCGTACGATCCCTCGGGAATCGTAATTTCCAAATCGTTGTCAAAGTAAAATTTATTATTCGAAGCATTCACGTTCGGTATCGTGTAATAAGTTTCAAAGTCCATTAGACCGAGCTCGTAATCGTCATCGCTCAAATCTATGGGTGGAAAGTAGTTTACGGCAAGGACACTGCTCTTTCCGGTCAACGTAAGCGTCAGCGACATGATGAAAGAAGCCGCTCAATGAATACTGAGTCCTCACGACACCTCGTCAAGCTTTAAATTCGCGCGTGTCGACTGTTCGGAGAAACCATAGACACATCTGTCCACAGATGTTCTGACCGTAACGTTGATAAGATGCGTGATTATATTCTATCGTCACACCGTCTCCGAAATACTGCGCGAGTTCTTTAGGCGGCCGAAGATTACCAAAACTGTCGAAATACACCACGTAATTTTCCCTCTTTGCATACGCCACCCAATGAGTGCCGGGACCCGTCGCATCATCTAGATTTACGATACCGCTCTCGTTTCGACGTACACCGCTTATCGGTAATGCGTTACGCATAAAAACACCTCTAAAGTATGGTACACGCATGCGTCTTGCCAGTTGATCCAATTGTACGTTTGTTGTCACACCCGTAGGCATTTTTAACGTTTTTTTTTTAATGACGTTTTTTTTTCTTTTTGGCTGTTACTCCCTGCCCGCGTTTGTACGGGGCGAGATACACTCCTCGCCCATACTTGTACGGAGCGAGATACACTCCGCGACCTTCCATCGTGCGATTGTGGCGTTGTAGCTCCTCGAGCTGACGTCGCGCGGCTTTGCCATCGTTCACCACTTTTGCCACGCCAGCCGCTCCGCCGATCAAGGATCCGAGCGCGCCCAACATTGGTAGAATCGGCAATATGCCACCGCGTTTTGCTGCCGGAAGTATCCGTTTTTTTTTCGCCGCCTTTTTCTTCGTCTTCGTTTTCATACCCATACCGATCTTCGTCTTGGCTTTCATCGCCGCCCAGACAGCTGTGGCTGCGGCTCTCTCACCGAGAGCGGAATCCCTCGCGACGATGCGTCTTCGCGCTTTTTCGGCGAGTATCCGGTCCGCCGCGTGTCTCTCCGCGAGATCGTTACTCCGAGAATACGCTATGTCGTGATCGCGGCACGCCGCGTCCAGTGGATTTATACCCTGATCACCTCTCGCCAATCGCTTTTCCAAATGAGTGCCCGGGCCGCAAAACTGATAGCCGGGAATATGTAACTCGAAAGGAAGCGCGTTTATCGCACGATTCAGCAGACTGCCGCCTTTTACGGATTCGCTCGAAGCCGTTGCTGACATGCGCCGCAATTCTTTATCAATGGTGGCGGACCGTCAATATGCGTTTGATGACACGGTAAATTATAATGTTCCAGGCACCGACGATGTTGTTGAATTTCGGGATCCGCTCTAATATCTTCTGGAAGTTTATCCCACACATAATCTATGTAATTAGAAAACTGCCGCAGTAGAATGATCTTGGGTATATACTTCAATTGTTCGACGGTTAAATCGTAAATATCACTGTCATCCGTCAGAAGCAAAAACATTTTGAATACTGAACGACTCGTGGTTTTGCGCACATATAAATAGGCACGTTCTCACGACTCCGTCATTGCATTTTTTGTTGCAAACATGCGGTTCGTGCAACAATCGCCGACGATCAAAGTGACTAATTTCGACGACAGATTACGGTCGATGGGAGACAACGCGGAAAAGCAACGCAAGCATGGTACGATGCTACCGAGTACTATACGCGCGATCGTTTGCGGCCCTTCGAATTGCGGTAAAACCAACGTTTTGATAAGTTTACTGGAAAGTCCACACGGTGTACGTTTCGAGAATGTGTATGTGTACTCAAAGTCGTTGCAACAGCCAAAATATCAGTACTTGGAGAATCTTATGACATCGATCGATGAAATCGGCTACTTTGCATTCTCCAATAACAGTGACGTCATTCCACCGAGCGAGGCGCGTCCAAACTCAATCTTCGTCTTCGATGACGTGGCATGCGATAAACAAGACGTAGTGAGAGAATATTTCTCGATGGGTCGACACTCGAATGTCGATTGTTTCTACCTCTGTCAGTCGTATGCGAGAATACCAAAACATCTCATACGTGACAACGCCAATTTACTAATCCTGTTTAAACAGGATGGTACCAACTTGAAACATGTGTACAACGATCACGTGAATACCGACATGTCGTACGATGAATTTTGTGCGTTATGTCGCGGTTGTTGGCAGCGCGAGTATGGATTCGTAGTGATAGACAAGGACAGCTCGTTTAATAACGGACGATACAGAAAAGGATTTAACGTGTTCGCAATACCGCGAAGCGGCTAGTCGTTACCGATACCTCGTTGTAGTCAAACGTGCGCGATCGACGTTTCTTTCAACATGGCTGGGAGCAGTGAGCGCGAAAAGATTGTGAGGGAGATTGAGAAAACGAGCGAATCCATCCGCAAGAAATATCATGCTTTGAAGACCGGTAAAATCGAGAACGATATCGTGACGAAGAGACACCTCGGACCAATTATCGAGCCGCTGCAAAAAATCGTTGACAATTCTAGCGCGTACGTGATAAAAGATGAACCGGTGTCGCGTAACGATGACGTAGGGATTGAAATGCCGACCGTCCAGAAACGTGAAAAGGATGCGATATGGAGTAAGATGAAGAGGAAACGAGTAGATCGCTCGTTAATCGAATCACCTGAATCTCCGAAGCGATATAGGTTAAACGACGGCGACGATGCACCGTTGACCTCTACACCGCGTGCGATGATCGAAAACGTACAACCGACGACAACGAACGATATCCTCACGACCGCGAATGTTTTCGAAACTACGGACGATTCACTCGCAACAGTCGTTCAAGGTCAGATGCAAACGGTGGAGGGTCAAGAAACGTTGCGTGATCATTTGGGTCCGCTTAGTCAAAAATACATCTTGCCTGTCCTACGCGGTGACGAAGAGAGCGGTATAGATAAAGTGTACAGCGTTTATCTCGGCAAGGATGGAATGATGCTCGGTAGCAAACGTTTCGACGTGGACGACAATGATAACATACTCGTTGACGGTGTGAAATACATCGGTACGCCCGGTCTTTACGAGCTGATTTTCAAGAAAATTCCCGACGATGACGAATACACGGAAGATGATATGCGAAAGTACAAAAATATACTGTTAACGACTAATGTGCATAGACGCAATTACAATGCTGACGGTCAACTACGGAGCAACAGGGGATACAAGTACAAAGAGGTAATCGCACCGTTACTATCGATTGGAAAGAAGAAATCCGGAGGAGGATTACCTCGCGCTATGACGCTAAACGACAACGCGATCGATTACGTACACTGGGATGATCCCAACGAGCTAGTGGATCGCCTGCGATTGCTCGAAGCTTCGCGCCAAGCGGGCCACAACGCTCACGACAACGAGATACTGTCGATCATCGAGGAACTTCGCGAAGCTGGTCTTATTATAAATTAACTGACGCATCATCAAAACGAATCAGTCGATCGGTGTTCTTACTCGAAAAAATGTCGTCAATCAACAAATTCGGACTATTTGAACGCAGAAATGACGCAACAGTTGACAATTCGCATCATTGGAGCAGATTGATGAGAAATTATATTCGTGATAACGCGTTGTGCCGCGTCGCTATGGACTATGATGCAAAGTCGCGCAAGATTTGCTGCGTAGCGCAGCCTGAGGCCGATACCGACGTCGCCAACAAACTGTACGTGGAACAATGCCTTAAAATTGTGAAAAATCAGCAGAGAGAGTCAGACGAGAAGCAGACTGCGATCGAGAAAGACGTACGAGCGTTACGGACTGCGATCGAGAAAGACGTGCAAGCGTTACGGACTGCGATAAACGGACTTCGGCGTGCAATTACCACCGAGTCAGGAACGGCTAACGAACGTCTTGCAAACGTTAACAAAACGACTTTCGAACAGCTCAGGAACGGGTTAGGAACAGGTCAGGAACGGGTACGAACGGGTTAGAAACGGCTTTCGAACGGGTCAGAAACGGGTACGAACGGGTTAGGAACAGGTCAGGAACGGGTACGAACGGGTTAGAAACGGGTCAAGGACGGGTTAGGAACGGGTAAGAACGGGTCAGGAACGACTTTGAACGGGTCAGGAACGGTAATCGAACCTTTAACGAACGACGATGAACAGCAATGAACGGTACGGGAACGGCTATGAACGGCTCAGGGACGACAACGGGCGACAGCAAACGACCAAGGAACGGCTGTCGGACAGCTATCAAACGGCTATCGAACGGGCCAGAAACGGCTACGAACGGGCCAAAAACGGCTATGAACGGGTCAAAAACGGCTATGAACGGGTCATGGATCGTTATCGAACGCCAACGGACGACAAAGAACCGCTATTAAAAGATAACAAACGGAAATAAACGGTTAAAAACAGAAATCGTAATTTCTTCGCATGTATTACGCGTCAATCAGTTGATGCCAATCAGTTAGCAATCGCACCGTCGAAACATGAACTCATCGAAATCCAAGGTCGCCAGTTCCGAAAAACGACAACTCGTTGAAGAACTACATGCTCCGGCGAGAAGAAATTTTCCACGAAGACGCGTTATAGTTCGGGGATACGATGACCTGTGGCAGGCGGACATTGTCGAGATGCGTCCATACTCACGTTTCAACGGAGGCTACCACTACATACTCACCGTCATCGATGTATTGAGCAAGTACGCGTGGGCTGTACCGCTCAAGAGTAAAGGTGGAAGCGAGACGGCCGAAGCTATCGCTAAGATAATTCGAGAGAGCAAGAGATGTCCAAAAAACTTGCAAACCGATATGGGAAAGGAATTTTACAACACCGATGTGCAACGTCTTTTGAGGAAACACGACATCAATCACTACTCCACGTATTCGGTGTTGAAGGCATCGGTCGTTGAGCGATTCAATCGCACGTTGAAGAACGACATGTGGAAGATGTTTACGCTAAACGGGAATTACAAATGGATCGATATGTTGCCGCGACTCATCGCAAATTATAACGCGCGTGTGCATCGAACGATCGGCATGCGACCTGTCGACGTTACCCCCGCGATCGCTGAAAGACTCTTGACTACGGTGTACAGCATGATAAAGATCGCGGGTCCAGCAAAGTTCAAAGTGGGCGACCCGGTACGCGTTAGCAAGTACAAGACCATCTTCGAGAAAGGTTACACACCAAATTGGACCACCGAGGTGTTTAAAATTGTTAAAGTACAACGTACTAATCCCGTAACGTATCTACTGGAAGATTATCGCGGAAAATCCGTCGCTGGAGCGTTCTATGAATACGAGTTGCACCGCGCGACTCACCCAGACGTGTATCTCGTGGAGAAAGTACTGCGTAGAAAGGGTGACAAAGTTTACGTAAAGTGGTTGGGATTCGATGGATCGCACAATTCATGGATACACAAGGACAATGTGATTTAATATAAACTTTTTTTATTTCAAACATATTATATGAAAAGTGTATACAATATATAAAAAATACATGCAATACAATATATAAAAATACGTGTGTACAAAAACCTTTATTAATATCTCCTTCACACAAAATAATACATTTTCAAAATATATATTACAATGGTATACGGTAATGTCCCCATGGCAAAGTATTATACGAATCTGGTACGATATACCGCTTGTCATCGTACGGACTCAGGGCGATTTTCATTTCAGATACCGTGTACACTTCATGCAATTTGGATCTTATACAAAATTGGCGACGTGTTATTTCAATTTCGTCATTCAGACACCGCGTGTAATCATCGAACGTTATAGCCCGCGCTACGACGTTACTTTTGACACCTTTCGCTTTTTTCGTGTCTTTTTTACCGTCCACCCTCAACGCATACATCTTTGCCCTGAGCCCAACGAATTCCGTCATGATCACCCCGTTATTCTCATCTTTCATTAGACCGGGTATCTTTTTATTCGCGAGCGGTATACCGTACGCGTTGTCAATCGGATAATCGCTAGTGTCGAATCTCGCAATATCGCGCTTCATCATCTCGTAAACATCGTCGCATTCGATGTGGTATACGAGACTATCGGTATCTGTATACATTATCTTACAATTATCGCGATACAGCGGTGCCATGTACTCGTGATGAAATTCATACAAACAGACTTTCGATATGTCGAGAATGCACATACCTACGTATATCGGTTTGTTAAATTTCACCTCGAGTTTTCGCATTTCGACCGCGATTAAATTCTCGGAGAAGACGCTTCTGCTATGAAAATTCGGTTTTGCGATCATCGCCTCCGCGCCATACCGTCCGTTCCATTGTGTTATGAGTTTAACGTCGACATGATTTCGAACATTCTCCATGGTCTTACCAAATACCGCGTTGTTCATCAGTTTATATAAATTTTTTTCGAAATCGTTTGTCGCGAGAGTTCTAAATTTCGTATTCAGTTCGATGTAATCGCGAAGCCATGGAGATTGTGAAAACTCTAACACGCGGTGTATCTTTGTGACGCGAAGGCCATGACGCGTACACTGCTGCAGGTTACGGTAATGAATGATGTAACGCTTCTTATCATTGAGTGTGGCGAGAAGTTTTTCCTGTCGCTTACCGGGAGGTTTATCGCGCGTCGGACAAAACGGTAAGTCGGCGTGCGCATCGTGTATAGTTTGCGGATACTCGAGATCGACTTCGAGAACGTAACCTGTGGGCGAATCCGAAGCGATCGCGCTCACGTCAAAGTTAGAGACGTCTTCGACCCATCGAAAATTCGCGTAAGGCAGCGGTTGACACATCGCCCACCCGTACAGATTGTTGACGTCAAAGTACATTAAATATGTGGAAGGTTTCGATGGGTCGTACGACTGCATGTACTTGTTATTGGCTCGCGCGTATCTACCGGAACATTGACTAAGGCCGCCACGTATTCCGCGTTCGATAAACATGACCATGTCAATGTCCGTGAGCAATTCGAAATTTATACGCGTATGTTTTAACATAGCGTCCCATGTAAAACCGGGCAAAGTATAATAATATGCGGGATCCAAACCATAACTCGCCATACTACTATCACGGAAATTTTCAAAAATGTCGGCCAATAACAAGACATCCGTTTTTAAATATAAATCGCTATATTCGCCCAAGGTTCGGATCGAGAATCGTTTCCACACGTTCGCGGCGTGCGCGTAATTGCTCTCGGATACGGTCTCACCGGTTAGTGAACTATAAAATGATTCGCGTGGCGGTAAACAGAGGTCCTCCAATTTATCAACGCAATCAATATATTCATATGGAAACACACCTTTTCTCGTCAAAAGATCAAAATCCTCAATCGCGAATTGAGAAAATTCGGAGCGTAAAATTTTCAACTTATCTTTAGTAAGGAACGATGCCAGTTTATCAAGGCTACTACTTAAAAATTTATATGAATCAATAAACCGTAATTTTATGCAATTATCGTTTGAGAATTTTGATCTTTCAGTGGTATCTACGATTTTTTGTGAACGAAATATATTTTTCTTTTGTTATTGGTAAAAGATCGACTGAGCCTTCGAACGCGGTAGCTATTTCTTTAATAACGAAGTGAGAATCGTAACCGGATAAATTATGGAAAACTATGGGAATTGTATGCGAATTTTTATAATTCAAATTGCAATTTGAATGCGCGGGACCTCTGTAACGCCCGGTCAAATGACAATGATCGCGTACTCGGTCGTCGTTTTGCGTGAACGGTTTCTCGCAAATGTGGCAATGTGTCGCGCTACGGTATGCCTCCCGCTGCTCGTTAGAAAGAGTTTCCATGGGGACATTTGTTGATAAAATTTGTTTTACGCGGTGCGCAAGATTTTCAAGTTCGCCGACGAACCACGCGACGCAATCTTTATCGCGGCGAAACCGATACGACGATAACGAGTCGTCGTACGAACACCGCACGTAGTATGCAACGCTGAATACCTGGTGGTGGTGCTGGTACGTAGTTGTGGTTGAATTCTTGTCCGTCTTCTGCAGGACACATTCAAGATCGGCGTACACGATGAACGGAACTCGCTCCTTGTTGCTCCAATTGCCAAAGCTGAGCCACTTGTCGTCTTCGCTTGGTAATCGGATAGCGCAGTCGTTCATCTTTCCGCAGTCAATGGTGTGGGCTTCCAATTTCTCCTTTTTGTGGAAATAGTGGAGACATCTGAAAAAAATATATATATTTTTTTTTATATATCTTTCGAGTAGTAACAATTATTTTAATAAATTTTATTAAGATGTACACTTACCGATCACAAAAATATTTTTTATTATTTTTTTTGCTGAGTTGCGAGCTCACGAGGCGGGATAAATTTTTGATCCACGCAAAATGTCCCACGTTGTCCTGCGGATCCTCCACATACAACAAATTGACATGCTTCTCCTTTTTATCACCGGTAAGTCGTAGCGGGAGAATGTTTAGCGTATTCTTCTTATTCTGCTCCCCGATGCCATATACGTTTATTGATATATTATTTAACCGTTCAAATTTATTGATATTTTTAAGAGTCATTGGAAACTCTATATCTTGAAGATTCAACTTTGTTGAATAATGGGGATAAGAGGTGCATCTATCCACATGTTTCTCAACAGGATACAAAGCGGCGACTATCGACCACGCAAAGCAGGCATTGTCGGTCGATTTCACGTTGATTACCGCTTTCTTCAGTATTATATCTCGCGGTATTTCCACTCTACATCCCGCATGCAATGGATTATGCTTGTTTACGTTGATGACCAAATTAAGTATCCGCGACAACGCCCATCCGCTATCCCGCTCCTGGAATTCTTCGAGGGATGCCAGGGTGGGTTCGATGATGCGTCGCTCGTACCAATCTTGCAGATCCGTTGTTTGATAGAGTTCACAATTTCGTGTGTTAATACTTTTATTGGCACGTTTATCGCCGGTCACAAACTCCCCATTGAATATGGTGTTCACTTTTACGCTATTGTATTTTTCAATGGCGTCTTGCACTTGCTCGAGCACTACACCACCGGCGTCTTTTAGAAATGTTCGCGGTTCGATGTGATTTGTGTTAATCACCGCACCTGTTAGTACGCGATTTTCAAATGCGGTCTCGATCTCTCGCCAAACGAGTCTCTCCGCGTTATCGCCACTTGTGCTCGCGTAAGCGCCACCGACGTGTACAAAACGTCTTTCTAGTCTTTTCTTCACTCCCTCGATTCGCGCGATTCGAGCTACCAAAGATTGCTTATTTCCAATCGTGAGCCTTGGACGCTTAGCACGACTGCGTTCTTCGAGCTCTTCCATAAACTCGTCGCATCGTTGCATCCACGCTAAACATTCTTCCGCGGTAACGACTTTATCGGCCTGCTCCAACAGATCGCGTTCAGATTCCTCGAGATGTTCCATGTTTTATGAATGTCACACTGCTTTTATTTGAATTAATTCACTTCCACTTTTTACTGTAGTCACCGACTTTAATAGCGGCCACGCGTTTTGGCGCTCGAACACGACTTAACGTTAAAGATTGAAACTTTATTCGATGCACAGAGCAAGGTATATTCTCTTTCATGGGCGATTGAGAACTGATCTTACCTTATTGCTCAAGAAAGATCTTAAAGAGATGGAATTTTCAAAACTACCCAATAACGCATTAATGTTTTTGGGTGGGGAAAAAAACGGAAAGGTTTGCGTGTAACCCGGTGACGCACTAGAATATCTAATCTTCCGGCGCTGGATATTTATGAAAACTGACTGATTCATAGAATTTATAGAAATCGGAATTTATGTTTCTTTGGGTCTTATTGTCTCTTGAACAAAAAAAAATAAGAAAAATTTTTAGAAATTTGTGACAATGTTTAAACACTATCGTGTGACGCACTAGAATCTTATCTTCCGGCGTCGGAAATTTATAAAAACTGAGTGAGTCATGGAACTCGGAATTGATGTTTTCTTTGGGTCTTATTGTCCCTTGAACAAAAAAGATAAGAAAAAATTTTAGAAATTTGTGACAATGTTTAAACACTATCGTGTGACGCACTAGAATCTTATCTTCCGGCGTCGGAAATTTATAAAAACTGAGTGAGTCATGGAACTCGGAATTGATGTTTTCTTTGGGTCTTATTGTCCCTTGAACAAAAAAGATAAGAAAAAAATTTTAGAAATTTGTGACAATGTTTAAACACTATCGTGTGACGCACTAGAATCTTATCTTCCGGCGTCGGAAATTTATAAAAACTGAGTGAGTCATGGAACTCGGAATTGATGTTTTCTTTGGGTCTTATTGTCCCTTGAACAAAAAAGATAAGAAAAAAATTTTTAGAAATTTGTGACAATGTTTAAACACTATCGTGTGACGCACTAGAATCTTATCTTCAGGCGTCGGATAAAAACTGAGTGATTCATAGGTTTTTTATTTATTTATTTATTATTTATAAATTTTTATAAGTAGAAATTGAAAAATTGATTTTTTAATTGATTGATCGATTAATTTAATTGATTGATTATTTATTTTTTTTTATAAGCAGAAATTGAAAAATTGATTTTTTTTTAATTGATTGATCGATTAATTTAATTGATTGATTAATTTAATTTTTGATTAATTTAATTGATTGTTTGATTAATTTAATTGATTGGCTGATTTTATTGATTGATTAATTTAATTTTTGATTAATTTAATTAATTGGTTGATTAATTTAATTGATTAATTAATTGATTACCCCCACTCCTGTGATGTCATACCCCCACTCCTGTGACGTCATACCCCCACTCCTGTGACGTCATACCCCCACCCCAAAGTGGTCCAGAACCAGCCTAGCTTTACTACTGATATAAATAAACAAACATTGAAAAACATAACATTTTTCACGAAAAATTCATTATTAGAAAAAGTATTTAGCGAATTCACGTAAAATTTGGAATAGGGGTTTTTGGGGTCGCTGATTACGAATCTGGAGTCAGATTTTCAAAATTCAAAATGGCGGATCCAAGATGGCGGACCAAAACGCAAAACATTGCTCAATCCAGATGAAATTTGTTACTCGGGGATTTTCGGGGTCGCTGATTACGAATCTGATCTCAGATTTTCAAAATTCAAAATTCAAAACTCAAAATAAAGGAAATGTCCACCCACAGTTTTCTGTAATATGCTTCTCTTCAGTTATGCTTATCAATGAATAAAAACTGCTTTTTGAGTTACCACCCCTAAGTTACAAGTGTTACAAAAATAAAAATAATAAAACAAAAAAAAAACAATAAAAACCAAAAAATACAAAAAAAAATACAAAATACAAAAAAATACAAAAAATACAAAAAATACAAAAAAAATGGAGACAGTATCCGCCACGTCCTCGTTCGTGTCTCCGGGTCCGGCAGAGAGCGGTATTGATAAATCAAAGATACTAGAAACCTTTATGTACTAATTTCGACAACATCAAGACATACTTTACAAATTGAACTCGCCATATTCAATTCGCCATATTCAATTTTGAAAATCTGAGATCAGAATCGTAATCAGCGACCTCAAAAACCCCCGAGTAACAAATTTCATCTGGATTGAGCAGTGTTTCGCATTTTGGTCCGCCATCTTAGATCCGCCATTTTGAATTTTGAAAATCTGACTACAGATTCGTAATCAGCGACCCCAAAAACCCCAGAGTAACAAATTTCAGCTCTTTTCCTTGTAAAGAAAAATGTATGCTTCAAAGGGTTAAAGGGACGAGGTACTGAGCCGCGTTTTAATAACTTCTTACCTTCTCCCTTGAAGGAATCCTCATTGAAGTGATCTGCACACAGACCGGCACGATGAATTGAACTTGCAGACCATTTCACTGGTTCTGCCCACAACTCCCTGACGGATCCTTTTTGTCCTTCTCGCCTTCTTACAGAAAACTTGTATTCTCCCCCCTCCGTGTTTTTTCCGATTGATCTCACCTCTTTCTGAACCCGATATGTTTTGTTGAGCATCTCTCTTCTCCATTCTCGGCTGTCTTAAACATCACCCTTGATCGTCTTTTAAAAACCTCGTGCTAATCTCATCTCGCCCCTGTCTGTCTCTGGCGTCTTCCATATGAAACCCCTTTTTTTGGCGACTCTTTTTTCTTCCTTTCTTTTTCTGTTTGTCTTTTTCGTCCATGGTTGTTTCTCTCCCTTTTTTACTTTTTTGTCTCTTCCCTACTCGCGTTCAGGCTTTTCCCCACCTATTCCCCTCCCCCCCTTTTTTACTATATTCTTTCCGCCGCCTCAGATGTTGCCCCTCCGGTGTTCTTTCTTTGTCTTGTGCTTCTTTTCCCCCCTTTGCCACCCCTTTTTCTTCCCACAATTTGACCGGTTTCGTACTTCTACTATCATTCTTTTTGTTCTTTAAGCGGATCCTCCGATTTCACCCCCCCCTTGCACCTTCTCCCCTCCCTCCCACCCGCTTCCCCCCTGCCCCCGCCTGGCTGCCCCCACTGCCTACGCCTGGCCTTCGCTCTTGCTTCTTCGCGCATTTGTTGCTTTTTTTTCCTGCCCTTTTTACATACTTACTTTGCTTCCCCTGCTTTTCCCCCCCCTCCCCCTTTCTTCTTTTCGTTTTCCTTCTGCCGCGCCCCCTTCTCCCTCTT